>JADDOH010020082.1:0-15595 GCA_016648135.1 Agrypnia vestita | reverse complement strand
AATATCAAATAATAAAACTGAAAAATTAAATGCTGGAACCTGGATTCGAACCACGGACCTCTGTGTTTCGCGCACAGCGTGTTACCAATTTCACTATCCCAGCGACTTAACAAGTCGTCAATATTTGATAGTTATATGTTTCTCTTTGTTTCTCTTTATAAATTATTAATTCACTTATTTATATTATTCCATTTTTTATTCGGGAAGTAATCGACTGTTTACGAGAATATCAAACGAAGCTTTGACGTCTTCTCGCTAGTCGATTTCCGAACAATGGAAGTATTCTTTGCTAAACTGCAAATAAAGTATATATATTATTAAACATATTTTTCATTTATTTAAGGAAACGAGTCCCATAATATTTAATACGAAATAAACCAATAACCATTCTACGCGCGTATGGTTAATAAAGACGTCATTTTTATAGTTTAGATTGTGGGAGATACAACAATATATCAACGTGCTTTTATCTTGACTCATATACGCAAAGAAATATGAATATTTCCTGTCCTTTTTCATATGCTTTAATTTACATAACCTCCTTTTCGTGTACTAACAAAAACTAGCCAGTATCGAAAAAAAATCAAACTTTGATAATGCATTTCCCCATAACTATTGATATTAGATCACGGTTGCTCCCACAGTTTCGATAATAAAGGCAGATATCCATCTGTAAAGTATTGTGGACAATCTCTGTTATTATATGTATGTTTCACGAAAATGAGAATATGTAAATACATATAATATGTGAAGCGAGTATAATATATAGCCGTGTATAATATATAATTATATATAATATATAACCCTATTAGCCTAGGTCCATTGCTGGCAATGTGACAAAAGTTCAATATTTTTCGCTATCCTAGCGAGAAAATTTTCATTATCTGTTTCTCACATACTTGAAGATTTTGACCAAACGCGATGAAATTTAACCGTCATTTTCACTTTTTGCATGCGCCTAGGTCCATTGCTGGCAATGAGAGCATTAAAATTCTTTCTGAAACCTCTAGTTTGACCGGCACACTCCAACACTCAGTTTGTAACCTTATAGATCTTTTTGAAAGCTTATAGAACTTTCTCCTTCCAGAACTTTCTAGAGCATTCTCAAGCCTTCTAGAACGTTCTGGAACCTTCTTGACTCACCGACACATTCCGCCACTCATTTTGAAACCTTATAGAACTTTTAGAAATCTTCTTGAACGTTCTCCTTCTAGAACTTCTTAGAGCTTTTAACTTCCTAGAACTTCCTAGAACCTTCTAGACTCGCCGACACACTCCGCCACTCAGTTTCGCACCTTATAGAACTATCAGGAATCTTCTAGAACCTTCTCCTTCCAGAACTTTCTAGAGCTTTATCGAACTCTCTGGAACCTTCAAGACTCACAAAAACACTTCTCCACACTAATGTCACTGACTAACCGACACAGTCGTCGGGCCCATTCTGAAATAATCTGAAGTATTTGCGGCCTTCCCATAACAAAACAGTGTGCTAGAAAGGACATTTTTACCCAAGCTCAGCCACCCCCACCAAACTCGCATACCTTTTCACAACCAGCTACTACCACCAGGCTTTCACGGGTACAAGATATGTTAGTTCCAACTACTTTGGGGGTAACCCGCGTCAAATTCTGGCCGTCAGGACCAGTCGTCTGCCGACTCTTCGAACAGATCTCACTGCTCATCTTCAGGGAGCCTTGTCGATGAGCTACTTCTCCAAAAAGCGCACAACCGTTTGGGTCCGTAGCTCACCGTTAATTAAGAGTTTGAAAAATTCTGCGTCAGGTGTTTGTGGAGGAGTAGGTTTCTCCAGCGACGCCGGTAATGAGTTTTGCTCAGCTTCTAGTGATCTGTATATATTTACTTTACTATCATCATTATTAAATGTTGAAATGGTTGAATTTTCTCATTGTTTGGTGTTTTCATTGTGATATGCGTTTTATTATTAATATTATTTGTATTACAATAATATTATTTATTACAAGAACACGTTTTTACTCACTGGAGACAGGGTTTTAAGCAAATAAAAAAAATACATCTATTTTATAAAAATACGTCTTGTTTACTGGATATCTATTTATGCTATAACAAATTATTTAACTACACTATAAATGTGTCTTAGACATACGCAAGGGAGGGACATTTTTGCCCTGTGATCCATTTCCTCCTCCTAAAGAAATAGTTTAATTTATTAACATATTTTATATTCTGTGATGTGGCTCATATATAAATTTAGTAATACACAACAAGGAGGTCATATGGTGTTACTTATAGATATGATACATGAGAAAATAGTCACATTTATTTAAAATTTCATTTAAAATGTATATTTTTTAATTGTCAATCGTTTATCTAGTCTTATAAGCTAGACCCATAAAACCTCTTCACAGACCTTTGTTGTTGAGCAGACGATTCTCACTTCAGTTAACAAGAAAGCGCATTTCTTCAGAACTTATTATAATTAAATTAGCTTCGCAACTTTTATCTCTCGTACATAGTCGATTTATTTTAGGAAGATAGAGAGAAAAGAATCGTCAATTGGATTTCCTAGTGCTGCCCTACACCGCCAAGCTTTAACTTTAATATTTAAGAATAAAGAATTCGTTAATATTACATTTGATATTATTATTCATTAAATTTTTTTTTAAATATTGAAAAATTTATTATCAAATATCAGCGCATTAGAAAAATTTAAAGAACATTTTAGTGAACATTCACATATCACATATATATATATATATATATTATATTTATATTATATATCTATATATATATATATATATATATATTATGTATATATATTATATATATATATATTAGTTCTAACTACTTTGGGGGTAACCCGCGTCAAATTCTGGTCGTCAGGACCAGTCGTCTGCCGACGTTTCGAACAGATCTCACTGTTCATCTTCAGGGCGCCTTGTCGATGAGCTGCTTCTCCAAATAGCGAACAACCGTTTGGGTCCGGAGCTCATCGTCAAGTCTTGACTTTCTTTTTGACATCTACTAATACTACCCGCGATGATATTTTTCGATTCAAACGACCGATATTATACTTTGTCACACGAAGAACAGGGAATTTTATACAGTCTGTATGATTTCAGAGGAATTCTGTCTTTGGGGGTTCTTAGTAAGGACGATATTTTATTTTCGGTTCTAAAAATAGTTTTAATATTATTTGTCTTTAGGAGACGGCTTAATTTGTCAGTAGATCCCTTAATATATGGCAGGAAAGCTATCGACGTGGGTGGCAAATCCGGAGTTTTGATGATTTTGTTTCGATTAATTGCTTTTTTTATAGATGTTGTATTAAAACCGTTGGATATCAGCGCGTTTTTTAATTGAATTAATTCATTATTTTTTATGTTTTCTTTATCAGACAATCGTTTTGAGCGTGTAACAAGGGTATTTATGACTGATGATAATTGGGCCGGACTGTGATTAGATTTTGCGTTTAGGTATCTGTTAGTATGTGTAGGTTTTCTGTATACCGTGTGACCGAGTGTGCCATCGTTCTTTTTAATAACTAGAGCATCCAAAAATGGCAAAGAGTTATTTTCCTCAATTTCGATTGTGAACTTTATATCTTTATGGATGTCATTCAAATAAACTAAAAAATTATTTAGTTATTATTTAGTGGCCATATTATAAATTTATCATCAACAAATCTGCGCCATGTAGATGCTTTTAATAGAGCATTAGCAAGGATATCAGTTTCCAAAAATATCACGAATAAGTTAGCAATAACTGGACTAAGAGATGACACCATCGGAGACCCCTTTATTTGTTTATACATTTTACTATCAAATTGAAAGTATGTATTATTAAGACAATGATCCATGAGACTAATTATATCTTTAAGTAATTTTAATTGTGTTTCGAATAGTGAAACCGCCTCCTTAATAAGTATCTTTGTAAAGAGGGAAACTACATCAAGGCTAACGTGAATATCATTTTGGTATATTTTTATATCAGAAACAGTGTTTATGAAGTGTTCGGCATTTTTAACATATGAATCAGCTTTTTCTACGTGAGGTTGTAATTGTTTGGTTAGATATTTCGCGAGTAATTGAAGTGGTGACCCAAACGAACGTAAGTAGTTCGTCATCTTTTACCCGCAAAAACCTTTAATATAACATACATATGTTTGTTAGTTTTTTTTAGTTAGTTAGTTTCCGATTTCCCTTCTTCCCTTCTTCCCTTGTCCACCATTGTCTAACGGAGAATCATAAAATAGATTTCGACAATTCAAAAGTAGTTGCCAGCCTCAGTAATGAAACATTTAGGATCTACAGAGAGGCAATTGAAATAAATAAAAGAAATGGTAATATAATGAACAACAGAGACGATAGCATTCGACTTCCAACCGCATGGAGTAACATTCTTAATAATAATAATCAAATTTCTAATACAAATAATATTAATAATAAACCACATATCACGATGGAAACACCGAAGCAATTAGAAAATCCAACCTTTTCAACATTGTATAATGACGATAGTAAAGAAAATATACGGATTACTAGAAGTCGAGCAAAACTCATTAGCGGCGTCGCTGGAGAAACGCGCTCCTCCACAAACACCTGACGCAGAATTTTTCAAACTTTCACTTGACGATGAGCTCCGGACCCAAACGGTTGTACGCTTTTTGGAGAAGCAGCTCATCGACAAGGCGCCCTGAAGATGAACAGTGAGATCTGTTCGAAACGTCGGTAGACGACTGGCCCTGACGACCAGAATTTGACGCGGATTACCCCCAAAGTAGTTAGAACTAACACATATTGTACCCGTGAAAGCCTTCTATTTAACAGCAGCAGCGAGACATGCGGTTCTGCCTAGGCAGTTTTAAAAAAATATATATATTTTAATTTATTATTATTTTTACTTCGTTAACTTTGTGGTTGGACATAATTATTTATTTTAATTAACTAAAAACTTTGCATAAACCACTTGGAGTAACTTTAGGTCTACCGGTTTCGATACTACTGTATTTCAGTGTATTTCACAGGACGGGCGCATACGCACAGTAGGTACGAGTATGCGTCCGTCCTATCGAAGATACAGGGTTATCGAATCCGGTAGACGCAATGTTACTCCAAGTGGTTTATACACTTTTTTTAGTTAAATAAAATTAATAATAAATTTTAAATCATATTTCATTTTTGTTAAGCACGTTTATTTCGAGATATTTAAACTCGTTAACCGATTCAAAGGATTTGTCTCTTACGACGAATGGAAATAATATTATGGCATCCGTCTTCAGATCATTTCCAGGTAAAATATTTAAAAAATATTGTGATTTATTGCCATGATTTTCAAATTGAGTTTGATTTACATTTCAATTGTAAATGCCTCCTACTTTACAGTCATAAACTTTCGTATCATTATTTACGTAGCATACGTGCATATGTGTGTGAATAGAAAGTGAACATTTATAAAAGAGATGCAAGAGAAACTTACAGTATTAATGTAGCCGAACATATAAATGATTTTCGTTACAATACAAACAATATTTTTTGAGTAAAACTCCATCCAAATAGCTGGGTTACAAACCATTTATTTTAATTATTCATTATTGTAACATTTGTTGATAACAAAACACAAAAAAATTTGAAATGTGAATTAAATTCCTTTCATCATATCGGTTATTGAAAAATGCTTTATGTACAAATATTTAAAAGTCTATCACCGTTGTGGTACAAAAAAAATAGTAGATATAAATGTAGATGATAGGTGAAAACAGATGAGAAAATTAGGGTATTTATTGGGTCAGTATTTTTTACGAGTTTTTCAATATTTACAATAGACGTTCACTATTTATATATAAAAAAATTATCAGTTGAACCGTCATGGAGTAATTTTAAAATTATCTGATCAGTACAAATTAAAACAATAAATACGATATCAGTATTTATGAAATATCAGAACCTTATAACAACCTTAATTCTTTATCCCAGCCTTTGTTAATTTTACCTAACCAATAAAATGTATTGAATAAAAAATATTAGGTTCTGATATTTTATTTAACGAAAATCTAAATTGTATGAAACGAAAAATTAGATTTAATACTCATGAGTATTCAGTGAGTATCAGATTTAGACTGAATATATCAGAATATTATGATATAAAAACTTACCATTTATTAGGACTATCCAAGTATATGGAAGTGATGACAAATAAAATATTCATAAAGATCTGAAGCATATATTGTATATTAAAACACGAGAATACTTAAGAAAAATAAAATAGAAAAAAATTTAAGACAAGAATATTTTACATACATATACTTTATATACTTTACAAACATAATTGTTTATTTACCACGTCGCAAATACTTAGGAGGTGAGGTAACCAGCATCAAGCAGGCAAGAGACAAAGAACTTCTTCCTGAGATGCTTTTTTCTCAATCGTGCACTCACGGTTAAGTGCATAGACAGATTATTACCCAAGCTCAATAAAAGAATCCGGACGTGTCACATATGTCAAGTCTAATGGATTAAGCTCAACCCCTGTGCCTTATAGATGTCTCTGACGTGTATGTACAACTAGGGGTGTAAAACTTTCTAATATTCAGCGTAAAACGTGTTAAGATCATTAGATGTTGAACGCACATCTGCGTCGTAAACCGCCTAATAAATGATCTCCGTTTTATGAGTAAACCAATATAATCTATACATTTTCGGCTTCTTCTTTTTCAGTTTGTGGGATGTATTTATTCCAGTGAAATAGTTTCATTAAGCGATGCAACAATGCTATTTTTTACAATTTTTTATTAAAATAAGAGATTATTAAAAAATTATAATCTTCGTTAAGCGAAAATAAATGTAACAAGTAGATAATTTGTTCATCAGATAGTTTTAATTGATCCATATCAATACTAGATATAAGAGTCATTTTTATAAGTCAAACAAAATAAGTTTCAAAAATTGATGACTGCATATCCTAACAAATGTATGGTGTTGAGAAACAATGACAATAAAACGTGGGCATTGGGAATAAGTGGAAGAAAGAAATTTGATGCAAGAAGTTTGGTAGGTACTGCAAGCGAATGCTGCCATCAGTTTGTCGATATCACCAATGCCTCGACTTAAGAATAATTACCACAATATATCATCTTATGTGATCCTAGTTTGCAATTTATCTACATACGTGAGATGGCATACTATTCAAAAAATTATTTTGGTGTACTTCACATTCGCAAATAAATAGGTCACATTCATTTAAAGTGACTTTAATGTAATACCATCATTCATTTTTAAAGTTTATGAAGCAAAATATTTTTGAAATATGACTTATTTCTGTGTGTATTAAAAAAAACTAATTCAGCAAAACCAAAGAAAACAATACATACTTGAAATTTCCGGCGTTGGTGTAATGGTCGTGTTTAGGTAAAACACAAAAAGGTAGTAAAAAGTATGTTTTTGTTAATTAAAATAAATTTCCTCTGAAGAATCATTAGAACCTGTTATACAATTTTTTTAATTGTTTTAGGGCTTTAAAAAAAAACTCTTTTTAATATCCGTTTCAAGTCGTTGTTTCAGGCTTCATAAACCGTTAAGTTTTCATTGCTTCCTCTAAACAAGAAATTTATTCTGTTTGGGTCGACGTTATGAAGTTAAAATCTTTCACAAAATTTATGACGCATTTATTCTGAGAAATTAAATTTCGCGTTTGTGTTTTTAAAAATATCTGCTTGAAGAAGATATTCATTTCAACCGTGAGATGTTGAAATTTTAAGCAACAATGAATTCAGAATTATCCGTTAAATATATTTTTATTTAATGATTAAATGACCAAAACCTTTCGATAAAATAAAAGTCAAATTATTTTCAGTTACAAAATATCTTTGATTTTAGAGCAAAAGCACTTATGTTTTCGTTTAATCTCAGAATATTATTATCACTTGTCAAATATTGTGAATTTCAATAATATTTAATAATGGAGTCTTTAGAACTTATTAAGATATTATAAACAATTTTATTGCATATTTTTATAATTGGTAAATTAATTTCGACCTCATAAACGATTGATCTTACACAAAAATCGATTTTTTTCACACATGAACCCGATTTAATACTTTCATTATACCGTAGGTATTCTTCAGATCATAAGAAGCAACCCAATTTAGAGAACAATTTTTAGAAATACAAAAATTTATTCTACAATAATATTTACAAACTGAATTTTTGTTTATTATTATTATCTAATCTTTAAATATTCACTCATTTCATCGCGGTCACTTGTCACGTTTTAATAGATTAAGGCCGGCGCCACACTGTGTGTATCTTCTGCCGCGTCTTTGACGTCGCGTCAAATCCGCAACCGAATTTAACAGTCGCATACTATATTCCACGGCGGATTCAGTCTGCAACGAATCTCATACATGGTGGATGTCTACGGATCCTACAGAAATAGATTTAAAAATTAGTTTTACAATATTTCGAAATATATTCTCTATATAATAATAAAATCCGCATCGCCCAGCCTACCCTAATATTAAATCATACCGAAAGGCCTTAATAAAATTACCGCCGTAGACTAAAAATAATAAAAGTCTGTTTAAAAAAAAAAATCTGTCTTAAACAACTTAAAAAACTAAACTTAAAAAAACACAAAACTTATTTGTATAGAATCTTAATTACAAATCGGACAATTTGAAGCATCAAAGCTTTAGAACAGTGCGCTCTGGTGTCGTGAATTTTCAGAGCTTATCATGGAGAGTTTTTTTTTTAATTATTCGTATCACACCAATATTGCAACGAGATGCTAAAAAGAATTACGCACTCCTATTTCACATGTCACAACACAATCGAAAAATCGAGAACGACCTAGGGTGATCAACGGCTTTCAGGAGGCGTCTTAAACATTAGAGAAATACATTTAAAAGACTAAAAGCGACGAGAACCGTCTCCTAAACACTAGAAAAATCTAGGAGGTTCGATACTACCATTTTCAGGTATAAATACAGCACCGGCTGCGGCGCGGGAGTAATTGTTGTCGCGCTGACAGTTGAAATCGGCCGCGAAGTGCGCAGGTGCGTCGGACGACGCCCAATGTGGCAATGTTCTTACCTAAAAACCGAATTAAGCTGGAGCGATTAAAACAGGATAACCAGATAGAATGTTCTGGTGAATGTTTAATAAAATGTTCTAGGGATAATAAATTGTTTATTTACTAGTAATATATTTTTAAGTTTAAAAGTGTTTAGTGACTTTGTACATTGAATTGTTAATTAATCAGTAATTAAGAAATTGCTAATGAATTTCCAGCGTTTTCATTCATTCCTCCCGAAGCCACGACACTTCTTTATATTTTCAAACTTAGATAAACGCTTGTCGTATGAAAATAGGACTAACTTGCTGATATCCTATTATGGGGCTCAAACCACCGACCACTGAATCACTAGGCGAGAGTCTTAACCACTACATAGGTCAACGAGACCATTTTGAGCTCGCTTGTCGCGTCTCGATATTGAGACATCGAAATATTCAATTAACTGTCAAAAAATAATACCCACTCCTTATTATTTGTCCCTTATTTTTGAACAAGAAAAAATATTTTAAGGACGTTGATATCTATATATCTATATTCTATGTATATATAAGGCAATGTTCGTACGTATCCCCTAAAGACTTAAAAACTACTTGACTGATTTACGGGCGATTTTAGGAAATTAATCCACGTTGTCCGAAAATTAAAACTATTGAAATCCTCGATCTGACAAGAAGAAAGAAAGTTAGAAGCGTTAATGTTTTATTTTTTACATATCTGTATATACGAGTAATAGCAAACAAAGCATTGCCGTATTCAGCAAGTATCGGCTATTTTATATTGTGAAAACATCAATATTTTTCAATACGAATAAATGTTTACAAGAATCTAAATCTTGGGAGAAGCTCGGTAGCAAAATTGAATGTTTTGAGATTTTTCTCCGTCTTTAATATGTTGTGTATTTTCTTGAACAATTATACACTTGGACGCCACCGCAGCTCCGAGTGGACTCTGTGCGGAAAAAATTAATGAAAAACGATGTTCAATTAACTTTTACGCTGTAAATGTATACGAATTTTTGAAGCATTTTAACTTTGGTATGGTATTTGGACGTACCTAATGAAGACTGTCATTTATCTTTAGGATCTTATTTTATTATGAAAGATGTGTTAAAAAGCTGCGCGTCAAAATATTTATTATCTACATAAAATATGTCGTTTTTTGGAGCAACAAGCGAGCCGCAGAATAATAAAAGGCCTTTGTTTCGTCCTGTGTACTAAAATTATGCAAATAATTCTTATAAATATGCAAAATACGTTTTTGTGTCGTCGGAAGCGGCCCTGGCGCCACTTTCGCTATTCCTCGGACGATCCTATCGGGAAGCTTCGGCAGGATTAAATGCACGCACTAAATTTGGCAAATTTATAACAACTTCAACACTTAATTTTTTTCGAGAGTTTATCTATGCGAATTTTAACGTGTTTGTTCAGAGGTTTAGCAGTAAAATTTGACAAAAAAAAATGTTGCGAAGAATTCCCCGGTACCTTTGGCGGTGATTTAATTTAAAAATTTTAAAATGAGTATACATATAATGCTATTTTTTGTGGTAGAATTTAATTTATTGATTTTTTTAAATCTTTTCCTCTTTTTTTCTCTAATTTTTCCTCTTCTTCTTAAATCATCATTAAATAAGATAAATAATTGATGTCTCACAGAAATGGAACTAATTATATGGCAATTAATTATATGGTAATAATAAATTATGAATGTCATGTATACATAAAAGAATATAGCTCGATACTCTGTTCAACATATACAGAAGTCTCATCACCAGCATTATCTGTATACTGTATCATGGGAATGACAGATTTCAATCATGCATAGCGATAGCGTAGTTGTATTGAATAAAGCAACTGAGGTACATATACAACTTTCCAAATTTCTAAAATATATGGGGGACTGTGGGTGGAATCGGTGAACGTTACACGGTGTAAGCTAGCCAATAACAAGTCGTCAGCCTATAACTCTATAAACACCCAAAAAAGATCTCCATACATACATTTACATATTATGAGAAATGTTCCTTCCTTATCTTTTATATAACATATATAGGGTTATTTGGAACACATTAATAACCTCACAGGACTATATTCCTGCCTTGATTATGAGTCGAAAATGTTGTAGCTATTATGACCTAATATCAATAGTTAAGGAGATACGCGACATCAAAGTTTGCATTATTTTTTCAATATTTCTGACTTCTTTTTTGTAAAACATTGGACTATCATTACATATACCGAATATGAAAAATTTATTTCCTTTAACACAAGTCAATCAAAATAATAGAAACCTTCGAATTCCAGTTGGAAAACATTCCAACTGGAATTTTTTCAGGGTTTTCATCATTTTATTTAACTCGAATTGAAACTGATTGAATTGAATTACTCTAATGATAGTTCAACGTTTTACCAAAAATAAGTCAGAAATATTAAATATTGAAATTTGATGTCGCATATCTCCATAACTATTAATATTAAGTCATGATAGCTTGAACAGTTTCGCCTTATAATCAAGGCAGGAATATAGTCCTGCGAGGTTATTAATGTTTTCCAAATAACCCTGTATATTGAACAATAATATTGCTTCTGCCGTCTCACTAGTATTATCCTGTGTCGAGGTGGGCTTTTATTTTTAATAGTTTATTTAACCATCTGGTATATTTATATTTTTTTGTCTTCATTGCATTTTATGTATGGCATTACGTTAGTTTTTTTACCATTCCATTATCCAATTTTTTAATTCATTCTCATTTTTTCTTTTAAATTGCTTCGTCCGTCGTAATTTTTATTTCTGTTGTATAATTTTGTTGAGTAATATTTTATGGTACTCCGCCTAAATTTATTTTTGTAGATGATAATAATTTTTATGTTTGCTATGCCGGATAGACTAAGGCCTGAAAATAAAGTAAATACTATGATTTAATGATTAAAGTATCCTTTAAAAGTATAGTTTGCGCTGCAAATTGCGCTTTAACCTTTAAATCATTAAGTATAGGATTCAGACCTTAACCTACTGTATGGTTTTCAAATTTTTTTATTGATTGATTTATTTCATTATTTGGGTAAATATGTGTTTGTTAGGATCAATTTTATTAAATATTTCTTATGTTTCTTGTTCGAATTGTAAAAAGTCAATATTAATAAATAATGAAATGATTTGTATTGTTATAATACGATAAGTTATGATAAGATATGTTATAAGATATGATGATAATAGAGATAAGGCAAGATATGATATTTGTAAACTGTTATTTTCACATTTTATATAATTACTTACCAGTGTGGGAGATCGGGGTTCGGTTTTCCGCCTACAATTTTTATTTTTAGCCTACTCAACTTAATTTTTATATAAATTTTTTTTGAGCCGAAAAAATATGTTATTGTCTGAGATATTTTATTTTCATTTAGCATTCACCACGCGTTTCACCTGCTTCCTGTAATGTGGTTTCGTCATTATCAATCATTATCATGTCATATCATAATCATTAGCGTACGAACATTCACAAACATAAAAATGCATTAATTAAGATAAATTATAGATATCTCACAGAGACGAAACTATGAATACGAGAAACATGCGTGGAAATCTTTTTATACGATGGCCTAGGGCCCACAACCTGTACGATCAATCCACAGAATAGAACATTCACCAATTCCATCGTAAGAACATCCACACATTATCAAATTTTGAAAGTTCTATATATGTTCAAATCTGAGAATCTTTCTTCTGCCCCGGATCCGTGGTTCGAATCCCGGTAGCAGAAAAATATTTTTTTGTAGATTTGATTTTTCTATATGTCTTTCCAAATGATTAATTAATTTGGTCTGAGAATCTTTAGTTTATTTGAATGGACTATGCTAGAGACATCTGTAGATTTTTCTCATGAACTAGTAGTATTCATAGATTTTCGCAGCTGGTAATGATAAATTCTTTTTTTTTAAAATGGAGTGATAAGCAATTTACATTTTAATGTATACATTAAATACTTACGAATTATTTTAACATATATACTAGAATACGCCTGAAAATCAGTATTTTCAATTTTTTAACTTCTTTCATATACATATAAATATTTTAATAATATTTTTAGGTATGTTCTAAGAACACAGGTAATGGATTTTGTCAAAATCAAAATCCAATAACTTACAACGTACCTACATATAAAAATATTTATAAAAATGCATTTTCTCGTAGAATATTTATTTAATTAATTTTTGTCATGAATATTTAAAGGTGCATTGATTGAATCAATATTATTAGTAATTTCTATTTCTAATTGATTGATTACTTTTTGTTTTCGAAGGGTTTTGATTAAAGTTTGTCCTGATTTCTATGAAGTTGTTTTGGGTCCCTTCAAAGAATTAATTAATTCCCTTTCTTAAAATAACCCAGAGTTGGAATGTGGTAAAGTTTTAATTAAATTATAATTTTAAAGACACTGCAAAATGTTTAATGGTGCAACAATATTATTTCAGTAATACAATATAACGGACTCATTCCGTGGGGAAACTCTTGAAATCAATTATATAATAAAACAGGCTTACCGAACGCGTCTGTCGTTGTGAGAAAAATGACAAATTGATCGGTTTATCTTATTCGCCTTACGAAGATACGTTCAAAATTAAGAATGTATGAAAAATTTTATTTCACAGATGTTCTCATTGTATAATTGCGTATACACGCGTAGTTTTTTTTTAGTACTATTATTTCATAATGTGTGCGAAATTAATGCAATGTTTTTTTCAAAATGGCGTTAAATTTTTACTTACCTTACTCTTTTTCTTATATAATATAATTTGATACAACCAAGAATAAGAAATTTTTAAAATGTTAATTATTACTGCCCCAAAATAGGTTTCACCTAGTGGGGTTTTATAAGCGAAATGAATGAATTAGTAGTTAAAATAACATTTCAATGAATTAATT
The DNA here is from genome assembly GCA_016648135.1 of Agrypnia vestita. NCBI lineage: Eukaryota > Metazoa > Arthropoda > Insecta > Trichoptera > Phryganeidae > Agrypnia > Agrypnia vestita. The sequence goes on along the minus strand of JADDOH010020082.1, from coordinate 1,621 downwards.
ATAATCAAATCTTGGTAAAAGTCATTTTAAAACTATCTTTCAATCAATAATTAATTAACACATTGACCAGAAATTCTATCCTTTGAATCGAGATCTGCGAAACCGACGATTGATTTTTGTTTTAATTCTTTATTGAAAATAAAATAGATGCAGGTACCAGTGATTTTATAAATTACATTTTTTAAACTTGTTTAACTGTCTCCAGAAAAGTAAAAACTTGTGTTTGGGGACAGGAGTACATGATGCATACTATCTATTGATTTTAAAGTATGTTAGAAAAATATGTATTTTTGTATTAAATAATATAAAAAATATATATAATATATGTAAGAAAATATATATTTTTAAATAAATCAATAAGTATAAAGAGGCATGTAAAGTTAAATAGGTAGTAAATAATATAAAATAAGGAATAAATATGTACCAAAGCATGAACATATAAATAAAAGTATCTTATCTATTTAAATATATATGTTTGAAGGAATATATTTTTTAAAAGAAACGATAATTATAACGAAATAATACAAAGATAAGTATACCATCGGGCGTGTTTAATATAATGTTAAGGATGAATGATAAGTATTAGTCAACAAATGAAACAGTGTAAAGAATTATAAACATCATATAATAAATATTAGTGAATCAAGTATACAAATTATTTTCGGAGGACAGTTATTTTTTAAATAATAACTTTTTTTGTATTGATTATGTATTATTCTATTTGTTTTATATATTTCTTGAATTAAGTATATTGTTCTTCAGTTCTGATATTCATTTTTATTATTGAAAATTTTAACACTTAGATAAGAGTAATGGTGTTGTCAAAATGTTGTATTAATCGCGCTCTTTGGCTATGAATATGAGAATTATGAGTGTGTGGTGTATTTATATTTTAATGAATGAATGTCTCTTTATGTATTTGTAATATTTAAGTATTTTTGTATAGTCTGTGTAATGTTGGAACATTAATTTCTTGGAAAAGTAAATCTGTATGGAATGTTCTAGTTTTTTTTTAATATTACTTTGATAATAACTTTTGAGTTATTTTAAGAGCCTGTTAATTATTTTCATAAGCCTCCCCGCAACCTATTATTTCATATTGCAATACGGATTGTAGAAAAATATAATATAATGTTCTAAGAGATTCAATTGTCAATATATTGCGTGATCTTATAAATATATATATATATATATAATTTTTCAGTTTTATTATTTGATATTTGTGTGTTTCTCTTAATTTCATTTATTTATTTCTTAACAAATATTACGGGACTCGCTTCCATAAATAAATGAAAAAAATATAAAAATAACATATATACTTAATTTGCAGTTTAGCAAAGAATACTTCCATTATTCGGAAATCGACTAGCGGGAAGACGTCAAAGCTTCGTTTGATATTCTCGCAACAATCGATTACTCTCCTAATAAAAATGGAATAATATAAATAAATGAATTAATAATTCAAAGAGAAACATATAACTATCAAATATTGACGACTTATTATGTGGCTGGGATAGTGAAATTGGTATCACGTTGTCCGCGTAAGACATAGGTCCGTGGTTCGAATCCAGGTTTCAGCATTTAATTTTTCAGTTTTATTATTTGATATTTGTGTGTTTCT
>JADDOH010020079.1:0-15347 GCA_016648135.1 Agrypnia vestita | reverse complement strand
ATTTGTTAGTTTACAATTATATCCTGACGAAGGGGCCATGGGCTCTGAAACATATTGATATTTTTCAATATAAGGGTGGTGAAAACTGAGTATATTTTTATTAATTATATTAATATTTATTTTTTACATTGGAAAAAATAAAGAAAAAACACACTTTGTATAAAATATATTAGTTTTAGAATCTACCGGTTTCGATGTTACTGTATCTTTGAATGTGCGTCTAGCCTGACGAAGATAATTTTGTATTTAAACCGGTAGACATTAGAATTTTTTTTATTTTTTTGAAATAAATAAAATTATTAGCTATTTTTGGCAAATCAATTCAACGCATTCACAGGGAACTGGAGTACATTTTGTCCAGATGTTCGTCGTCATTGTACTGTTTGCTCCACAACCCCTGGTGGATCTTGCCCTCCTCAACAACACTGTATATTAATCTCTTTCACTCTCTTTTTTTGACAGATATACAAACACTTGTTTATATTGCTCGCTTTATTAGAAATCGCAAAATCTAACTAAGACTCGCGCTTTCAAACTTGGACGCATTCATAATCAAGTCAGGAATATAGTCCTGCGAGGTCATTAATATTTTTCAAATAACCCTGTACATATATATTGAGTGATGTCCCTGTGACAAAAATCCATTACTATATTCTGAAAAATTTGGACACACTCAAAATATTCTGTATAAATAAGTTATTGAAAACGTTTTTTTTTAATCAATGTATATTATAGATTTCTCACAGAGACGAAACTGTATTTTTATGGGAAAGTAGGTATAGAAGTCCTTCGGTGTACATAGGGCTTACGACCTTCCGTACGGCTGGCTTAAGTGATCACTTTCCACAATGTAACGCTCGCCATTTCCACCCATGATAGAATACCGTGTCTACTAATTTTTGGTAGATATTTATTTAAGTTATACGCCACGTTTCACATATAAGCTGTAACAATCCTCAGTGCGGCCGGCACCAATGCTTTTTCATTCCCCTTAAATGACCACAGATATCGCTAATAATAATAATCTATAATATACATTGACTGGCTGTGCCCGCGCGGCTTCACAAGTTTAGTTTTTTAGTACACTGTTTGGATCGTCATAGAACTTTCGCGAACATTCTAAAACATTCTCCTTCCAGAACTTTCAAGAAATTTATCGAATGTACAGGAACCTTCCAGACACACCGAAACATTCCGCTACTCAGTTTAGAACCTTATAGAACTTTTGGGAATTTTCTAGAACTCTTCTCCTTCCAGAACTTTCTACAGCAGGTATTTCCGGAAACTTCTAGACTCACCGACACAGTCGGCGCGCCTATTTTGAAACAATCTGTAGCATTTGTGGCCTTCCCATAACAAAACAATGTGCTAGAAAGCACATTTTTGTCACCCACTCCCACCCACGCACAGTCACCCCCACCAAATTCGCACATTTTCGATGTGACACCAAGGGCTATCCACCACCATAACCATCGGTGGGTGGTTGTGGCTGGTTGTGGAGAAAACCTGACGCTTAGGGAAATACGGGTTTCTTTATATATATATATATATATATTTATATTGATCTTTAAATAAAATAACTTTTTGTTTAACACGACTTTATTGAGTTAAAACCCACTAATTTCGACTCACAACTGAGTCTTCATCAGGGTTCAGATATACAATATAACAAAAAGTTATTTTATTTAAAGATATTATGTCGCACCACAATGTGTTTGCTTCGTGTGAAAAAAAAAAAAAAAATTGATATATTGATTGATTAATGATGTCCCTGTGACAAAAATCCAGTACTGTTCTGAAAAATTTGATCATACCCAAAATTCAGTTTTTTTTTTAAATTTGCTATTTTATCGCAGAAACATTTGAGAAACTCCCTTAAAGGGACAAATTTGTCGGTGTGAGGACATCCACGCCGTCTGAAGTAGTGTCGCAAGCGCTGAATAGTTTCGGCAAACAGACGCCAGGTATTTAGTGTTTACCCACATAGCGAATGCGGCTGTTGCGATACCTCGGCAAACGTCGCGGGTAATTGACCCAGAAAAGCGGACGAGACACGTTGCGTAATGGACGATAAAAGTTTGGTCGTTAGCGGAGCGCGGCTGTGTATTTAAAGTATCACGAAATTCAAAGGAAAACGGGTTGATAATTTGTGGTAGGCACACCCGGTTCCCGCTTTTACGAAAAGGTTTCGGAGGATTTATACAGTTCCTGCGTTGGCAGATTAAGAATCAACACTTTGGTGGTGTGACGGGAGAATTCTCACCCTACCTTGGGAATCTACCAGTGTTCATGGAATGTGTCGCGTGATGTATGCAAGTGTGTGACAAGCGTGAACTAAAGGTACAATCAAATAAAGAATGATATTACTAACTAACTAACTAAGACGCCATTTCCCCGCAGATGTAGGCAGAGAGGATACAACGCCACATTTTTTTATCTTGGCAAACCATTTTTGCTTCGGCTACATTCATACATCTTCTCATGCAAGCTCTACGGTTGTTGAGGCTTTTAACAGGGCCATCCTACAATATTTTTCAGTATTTGATCATGCCAGGTCTTTCGCGGACGCCCTCTTCCTTCAACACTCGCCCCATATATTTTCTTAACCATCCTTTCCTCGCTCATAGGTTCTACATGACCAAACCATCTCAGCATTGCTTTCTTTATTCTGTCTATCACACTGCAGCCACCATTTCATTAATTTCAAATTTTTTCATTCCTCAAATAATTAAAGGTATTTATTTATGCGCAAGTTTCAGGTTTTGCTATCAAAATGAACTTCATATTCCGCTCTGTACTCACTACTACAATGTAGTACTACATTACATTGAAGTGCACACTACAAACTACGAACACTTAAAAGTTATTGAAAGTACATACTTCAAATAGTACACTTTATTTCAAAGTGAACGCTACAAAGTACACACACTTTAAAGTTATCGAAAGTACGAGCACATACTTCAAATAGTTAATTTTTTATATGAAATTTTTGAAGTTGATGTAGATAAATGAAGAAATCTTTGGAAATTGAAACAACCCCCCTCCCCATGGTTTGAAAAATTTTGCCGACTGAATGAAGAAATCTCTGGAAACTGAAACAACCCCCCTCCCCCATGGTTTGAAAAATTTTGCCGACTGAATGAAGAAATCTCTGGAAACTGAAACTACCCCCCTCCCCCATGGTTTGAAAAATTTTGCCGACTGAATGAAGAAATCTCTGGAAACTGAAACAACCCCCCTCCCCCATGGTTTGAAAAATTTTGCCGACTGAATGAAGAAATCTCTGGAAACTGAAACTACCCCCCTCCCCCATGGTTTGAAAAATTTTGCCGACTGAATGAAGAAATCTCTGGAAACTGAAACAACCCCCCTCCCCCATGGTTTGAAAAATTTTGCCGACTGAATGAAGAAATCTCTGGAAACTGAAACAACCCCCCTCCCCCATGGTTTGAAAAATTTTGCCGACTGAATGAAGAAATCTCTGGAAACTGAAACTACCCCCCTCCCCCATGGTTTGAAAAATTTTGCCGACTGAATGAAGAAATCTCTGGAAACTGAAACTACCCCCCTCCCCCATGGTTTGAAAAATTTTGCCGACTGAATGAAAAAATCTCTGGAAACTGAAATAACCCCCCCCCATGGTTTGAAAAATTTTGGGATTGAATGAAGAAATCTGGCTGGCGACCTTTATTTTTTTTTTAGGTCACCAAATATTACTTTTTAGAAAATTCGTCGGCATTCGTCTTAAATATTTTTCCCGTTGACCTTTTTTTTTATCACTGGGCTTGTACGAAGGAGTGTCGGAAACCCCGTCGCTCTCCTTTCCGGGATCACTCTCGGCGGAAGGACGACGGATGGTCTGATCTCCACCCTGGATGGGCTCTTGGAGAAACTTGTGCCTCTGGAGCGGACTGGAGGGGAGGGGGACCATCACCGGCTTGTCCGTGCCCTGGCCCGTCTCCCAACTAGCTCTATGCTGCTGGAGTCGCGAGTGCCACCACCTGTGACGGGAGCTGAGCTGAGCGTCATTTTTAGGAACCTAGGTCCTGGGAAGGCTCCCGGTGTGGACAAGATTACGGGGGCGATAGCGAAGAATGTTTGGAGGTACGCCAGTAAAGAAGTTTTGTTTGTGATGAATAAGTGCATTAGTGTAGGAGTTTTTCCTGCCGTATGGAAGAGAGGTGTGCTCTCAATCATACCCAAGGGGAACTCCAAATCTCGGTCAGATCCAGGTGCGTATCGCCCAATCACACTCCTTCCTGTTCTTGGGAAGGTGCTTGAGACGGTGATCCGGAACAGGCTTGAGAGAAATCTCTCGCCTGCCTGTGACCGACAGTTTGGGTTTGTCAGGGGTAGGTCAACGGAACACGCCATGTTGTTTGCACGTGATTGGGTGAAGAATGATTGTAAGAAGTATGTCATAGGTATTTTCTTGGACATATCGGGTGCCTTCGATAATGCCTGGTGGGAGATGATTCTTACCAAGCTGAAGGTCCGGCAGTGTCCGGGGTATCTCTTTGATATTGTCAAAAGTTACCTCGGTGATCGTACCGTGACCCTCAGCTATGGTGGATTATCCCGCATCAGGCCTCTGGACATGGGTTGCCCTCAGGGTTCGGTTCTAGGACCGACTCTGTGGAACATCCTCTTTGACGACCTGTTACTGCTTCCGCTACCGGTGGACTGTACGACTATAGCCTACGCGGATGATGCTCTCCTGCTTGTTTCTGGACAGACTCGCAGAGAATTAGAGGAAAAGGGTAATAGGTCAATTGCGATGATTTCGACTGGTGTAAAAAAAACAAGTTAGCTCTGGCGCCTTCGAAAACGGTTGCTCTGAAGATGAAGGGTGGCTTGAGTCAGGTTAGGAATCCGATTTGGAAAGTGGATGGAATAACTGTAAAATTTGAAAGAGAAGTTAAGTATCTAGGAGTGACCTTTGACATGTCGGGCTCCTTTCTGGCTCATGTCAAGACCATCTCCGACCGTGCGGGGGTCTTCTTTGCTTCCATGAAGCGGATGAGTGTTGCGGACTGGGGCATCCGTTCGCCGGCTATGCTACTAGTTTACAAGGCTACTTATGTGGCTCAGGTCACGTATGCAGCCGAGGTCTGGTCGCATAGGCTTCGGATTAGGGTTGTCGCTGCAGCTCTGAATAGTGGGCAGAGAGTTCCGTTGTTGGCGCTGACGGGGGCCTACCGGACCGGTTTCTAGTCAGGCCCTCCCGGTTCTAGCGGGGGTGCTCCCTGCAAACTTGGAGGTTTTGGAGACCTGCGCGCGCCGTAAACTTAGGCGGGGTCTGGAAAATGACTACTTCGGTAGGACTCTCAGGCGCCTGGAAAACGACCGGTTCCAGGAGTTGGACAGAAGGATTAGACGGATCACGATCGAAGTTTGGCAAGAAAGATGGGACGCCGCTACCACCGGGAGGTGGACCCACAGTTTCTTCCCGAGGGTATCGGTGAAAGAAAGAAAGGATTCCGAAGGGTATTTCCCGACACTGAACCACCACACAGTACAGCTGCTGTCGGGTCATGGAGAGTTCAGATCTAAGTTACATGATCTTGGGCTCTCCGCCCACCCTTGATGCGTCTGTGCTCATGTGGCCCAGACTCCGGGACATATCCTGTGGGACTGTTCTTTGATGAGGGATGCAAGAGAAGCTTTGATTGAGGGCATAAATGGGCCACATGGAACAGGTCGGCGTCTTACAAATGCCGACCTTGTGAGTTGTGAGAATAACTTTTTAAAGTATTCGTGGGAATTTGGGTGGCCCGTTGGGAAATCCTGAGGGGTCCTGCTCAGTGGTCCTGATGTACCCTTGACCATGCTGCCCTGCATTGGTCTTTCTTTGTTTTCTTTTAATAATCTTGCTTGCAATTTTACTTTGTCTGTTTATTACTTCTATTTTCTCTTTACATTCTTGTTATTTCATTGTGTTTTCTATCGTTATTTTCCATTTTATTTGCACAACCATGTTATCTTTCTGTTTTGTATCATATTTTGTCAATTTTACGTTGTCTCTCCTGATCGGTGTCATACCGGTGGTTTTACCTTTTCTGAGACAAGTGCTACATGTTTTTATTTTTGTTTTGTCACTTTCCCTCCAAGGAGGGGTGTTGATTTATTTTTGTCCCGTGCGATGTCTCCTCGGGTGTTCTTATGTTGTATTTTTTAGATTATAGATGTTCTTTTATTGTAATTTTGTAAAACCTCTTTTAAAAAATAAAGACTTTTAGCATGGGAAATTGAAGGTTTTGCGCGACCGCCTCGCCTGGTCTTGTTTCTTGTAATGCTGGGACGCAAGGCCGGGCGGAGAGGACGCTTTAGCATAAAATAATGCCAACCAGGCGGCGAATGTGTTGGGCTGATATTGACGCTTCGGCGCATAAAACAGCCCAGGGTATGTGGTGGGTCACCTTCAATGACCTTTTTTTTTACTCACCAAGTCATTACACTTCACTTCATTAATATTACAATTACTTCATTTCATTACTTCACTTCATTAATACTACAATTATTTCATTACTTCACTTCATTAGTACTACAATTACTTCATTACTTCACTTCATTAGTACTACAATTACTTCATTACTTCACTTCATTAGTACTACAATTACTTCACTTCGTGTATTTTTACTCATATTGAGATTTATCTCAATATCAAATAATATTATATTATTAATATTATCAAATATATGTTGTTTTCTATTGGCTGAAATAAAAATTTACACGAATATCTTGAAATTCGCAAATAAACATCACCTCTGCAAAAACGTCGTGAAATAGCAGACTTAATTTTCTTGCTTAAAATATCCTCAGGCTCAATAGATTGTCCTGAATTATTATCCAAGCTCTTGACCAATGTTCCTCCTAAATCAATCCTAAAGTTCTAAGAATCAACCGTCTTCTTTTTACTCCCCTTGTTTCTACTAACTACAGGCAAAACTCATACTTGTGGCGAACTTGCAATAAATTTAATCACAAAAAAGCATAAATTAGACTTATTTTAAAATATCCCTATTCATGTGCGACGCTTGCTTTCCGATCCATTTATCAAATAAAATATATGTTATTATTTTACATTAAATTAATTATATATAGTTTCATCAATACATTACATCATATATATGTACACCACCCAAATACGATATTTTGTCACTGCCAGTGAAAACCTGTCATTGGTTTTTATGTTTCCCATTCTTTGTATTTACTTAATTATTGTTTGCTGTTGGTTTTCCAAATAAATGTAAATAAATAAAATATATCTCAATCATCTCAATCGAAACCGGTATGTCATCCGAAAGCTAAAAGACCCGGGAGGTTTTTTGGGAAATACTTATTCGCACCTAAATCATTTACGAAATAAAAAGATTAGTTTGAGAAAATATTGAATTGTAGAAATAGCGCGGAAGTCAATCTAAAACCTTCAATCTAAAAGATTGAAATTTCGGTTAGAAAATAAAACGTCCCCCAGCACTCCTAACGTGTCGACTGGCAACTGTAAGTTTCCCCCAGATTGGTCCATTTCCGGGCGGGGAATTTCGGCGGGAGTTATTTCCCTCCCCGGCCGAGACTTCCGGTAGGCTCCGTCAAGGTCACCGCGGCGAAGGACGCTTCCTGTCTAGCCGAAGGGCGAGGGAGGGGATGGATCCCCTCGGTCCCCTCGGCGAACATAAAAAGCCTTATTGGGAAATATGTCTGATCCTTGGAACTTTTGCGTTTGGCGATATTTTTATTACATTTTGATGTCATTTTCATAATGTTATCTTTAATGTCATTTTCCCACATGTCATAAATCAAACTGTTTTTTTTAAAATATTTATACAGTTTTGCTAAAGAATCATTTTGAAAATCTAATTTTGTAAACAAATTATATTTATTTAAGTAATTAAAAATTTAGGATCAGTTTTTTACTACCTTGACGAAGGACATGATTCATCATCATCATCATCATCATTCTTGGCACTACAACCCTTGGTGGGTCTTGGCCTCCTCAATAATTTTTCTCCACTCATCTCTGTCTAGTGCCAGCTCTCTCCAGTTTCGAAGCTCTAAGGCAGAGATATCTTTGAGGTGATTGTCACTCCATCTTAGTTTCGGCCTTCCTAAGCTCCTTCGCCCTATTGGCCTTGAGTTCAGCAGGGACTTTGGGGCTTGATGCTCGGACATTCTCTCCACATGACCCAGCCACCGAAGTCTTCCCAGTTTTATAAATTTTGTGACGTTCGGCTCCTTAAATAGAGTATAGAGCTCATTGTTGTTTGAGGTATCGTAACATTTTGTTTACATGATTAAATATAATATTGATAAATAATATCACATTTCAGTCCAGTTCACCACTCCTAGAGCTGTTCGGCGAAAAAAATACCCTTCCCTGCCGCGCGCCCCCCTGACCCCCTGACCTACCCAATTAGATTGATCAATTTTGTATTTAAGTTAGTTATTATCTATACCTGATGATGAGAGGGACCGCTCCTCTCGAAACTATAGTTGTAATTTAATAACTCATATTGTGTGTGTGTATTACAAAGTAAAGTAAAACATATTTTTAAACTTATTATAAATTTGTTTTATATTTATCGTTATCATTATAATTTAAAAAAGTATTGCAAACGTATTCTTTAATATTAACAATCAATATTCATGTAGACAGAATACAGTGGAGATAAGATCCCTTAGAGGTGTATGTGGCAAATCCATTTATGATAGAGTAAAGAATGAAGGTATAAGGAATGAATGTAAAGCTGATCGTAGTATTATTAAAGAATTAAAAAATGGAGTCATTCAGATGTTTTGAGCTGTTGATCGAATGAATGAGGAAAGAATGGCAAGATATATAATGCAAGTGTTGATGGCGCCAAAAAGAGAGGACGTGGCGTGACCAGATTAACCAGATACTGGAAGACAGTCCCTTTAGAAGTCTCAACAACCGGCGAGCTTGCGAAGATATATGAATGTGGATGAGGCGAGAGTTGTATGTCAGGACAGAAGAGTGTGGACCTCTATCCTCTCTGCCTATCCCCACAGAGAAACGTGATGGTAAGTACAGTAGTAGTAATATTATTCTATCTAAAATTTATACTTCACCACACAGTTTAAACTGTACAGAATTGAACTAAACGCCTTCTTTGATCGAGGGAAACTATGTCCGGTCTTGCAAATTTATAAAAAGTATTTATTTATTCTAGCATAATTAAAGCTCCTAGAGGTATTTTTTACAAAACAATGTTTTTTTAAAAAATTTTTTAAATTTCTTTCCAAACTGCTTCAAGTAAATGCGTATTTTTGTAATAAAGCGCGACGTATTTACTAAGTCATTATATTTTGAAGAGTATTTATTTTGACCCCATCATTCAAAATTTACAAGCTCTAAGTTAATTTTTTAAACAAGTAAAACGTAGTAGAACCAGTCGTAGAACCACAGCGTACCAAAATTTTTCTCATAGTTCATGTCTATATATTTTTGTGGTATGTGATGCATCACATATTTAATTATTTTTAATTTATCAATTTTTTGTTTTTTTTTTTATTTTCTCTGGCTTTTCACAAAATATCTCCATTGTACTGTACATTTTAGATTTTTGAGATTTGGACATATTTTTGAGATATTAGCAGCGTCAGGGGCCAAGTCTCGACAAGGCGCATCCATCTTTCCCTATCCTGCGCCGCTTCGGCAATCATTGACCGATCGAGATCCAATCTGCGATCCAATGTTGCTGTTTTTAAGGTTTTAGTTTGTGACAACCCTCTTCCAACCTTCCCCTCTGGACTCACCAAGTAGATAAATTTTTGTAGTCATTCCGCCAGGCGTGAAAGATATGTCCAAGTCAAATTTGATTTGATTGGAGGGTTTTTTGAACGTTTGGAATAAATTAGATAGATCTGGAAGAGTCTGGAATTTACAGGATTATAAACAACAGGAAAATCGAAAACTAACGAAATAAGAACAACAACATTGTTGTTTAACATTTGACGACACCACAGAAGTGAGAAAGACAGGGCGTTCAATGCTAATTATCATCGGACAGCAATAAAATACTGAAGTACCTACCTACTTAGGTACGGATATTCAATAGGCAAAAACTTTACAGGTGAATTCCTGCCTTGATAATGAGTCGAAAACGTTCAAGCAGCCTCGTTATGGAGACAAGCAATATATAATTTAGAATTTTTTATTAAATAATTCTGATTTATTTTTTGCAAAAAGTCAAGTCATTACAGCAAAATATATCAATTGTAAAAAAATCATTCGCTTTAATACAAGTCGAATAAAATGATAAAAACCTTGCAAAAAAGGTTTTTATCATTTAATTTGAGTTATATTTAAGCGAACGAATTTTTCATAATAGATATAAGTAACTATAATGATAGTTCAACTTTTTGAAAAAAATAAGTGAGGAAAATTGAAAAAAATACCCAAATTGATATTACATATCTTCATAACTATTGATATTTTGTTATGGTTGCTTGGACATTTTCGACTCATTATTAAGACAGGAATTTACCTGTAAAGTTTTTGCTACTAGGTATGAGACACGCTGAATAATTGAGTTACAGAAATGATGGCTACATAGAATCCCTGGCGTCTATTCACTATTTGATTTTGGTGGTCCGCAATTTTAGCCTTAAGGCGATCGTCTAGCAGAATGAGCAAATTTCACCATTTTTTCTCATATCTTCTCTTGCGTTTTTTATTACATTTTTGTATGGAAATATCTCATTTTAAAATTTATTCATCAGGTTACATATATTTGAAATACGAATATCTTATTAAAATGTCATAAACTAAATTAAATAATTGATTAATAAATTACCAAACCTTCGATGTTTTAAAAATGAAGAAAATTGCTCCACTTTGTGGGCCTTTTATGACTGAACGGCGTGTGAGATGTCTTTTTTATTCAATAATATTACAAAGTTAACGATTATCTTAAATTTGTTACAATTATAGAAAAATCTGTTAATACGTTTACATGCAATTTATGTTTTAAAAAATACTGTTTTTTAAAAATATTTTATTTTTTTGTGGGTCTTTTTCAACTCTTTTTACATGGTTGACAACTTTTTTACTTCAATAGTCAAAAGAATAGATATTATAATTTTACAATAAAAACAAAAAAAATCAAAATCTTTGTCGATATTCCTGATTTTAGATATTTAATCAAGACGCAACGTATTTATGACACAATACGCAGTGCCTTGATTAAATAGCTAAAATCTGAAATCGAGAATAATTTTTTGATTTTTTTTGTATTAATTTTAAAATAAAAATGTCTAATCCTTTAATTTATTAAAGAAAAAAAGTTATAAACTATTTTAAAAGGATAGAAAAAAACTCACAAAAAATAAAAATAATTTAAAAAACAGTATTTTTTAAAACATAAATTGCATGTAAACGTATTAACAGATTTTTAATTTGTAATTGTAACAAATTTAAGATAATCGTTAACTTTGTAATATTATTGAATAAAAAAGACATCTCACACGCCGTTCAGTCATAAAAAGCCCACAAAGTGGAGAAATTTTCTTCATTTTTAAAACATCGAAGGTTTGGTAATTTATTAATCAATTATTTAATTTAGTTTATGACATTTTAATAAGATATTCGTATTTAAAATATACGAAACCTGATGAATAAATTTTTTAAATTAGATATGTTCCTACAAAAATGTGATAAAAAACGAAGGAGAAGATATGAGAAAAATGGTGAAATTTGCTCATTCTGCTAGACGATCGCCTTAAGAGTCACTGCACTAGAACCGAAAGCGTGGTGTGAGGATATTTTTGAAGTTTTATTTTTTATTAAACATTTTGACATTCGTAATATCCTTTTACGTTACATTAGTATTTATTTTTTACTAAGTAAGGAACAGGCTTTCCTCATGATATGTAAGATAAATAATACAAAATATTCATCACCATCATCATTGACGCTACAGTCCACTATAAGTCTCGGAAATTTCTTCTTCTCCCCTGTGGTTGTGTATTTAGAATCTTTTAGGGATTCGATTTTATATTCCTTGCCAATTTTATAAACTACAAGCTGTGCCCACATCTTCGCCCGCGTGTAATTCAGTTGGAGACTATAAGAGTATCAGTGAAAACTCAATATAATCTAAACTACTCGCCCAAACAATGTTGTGTAAAAGGCAATTTTTATCTACATAAAATTTGCCTGACCATGAGTAAATTTATTTTGATAACAATTTAACATTACATACTTAAATTACCCCTGACAGATTAAAACTAATTTGAAATATGTATTTTATTAATATTTTATCAATTTGTATATTAACCTTAATATATAGATACATGCCGTCGAGGACTTTTTTATATAACTTTTTAAGTTCTGTAACTTCTATATAGAAAATATTTAAATACCTCTTACCGTTAAGGCAGCGTTCGTAAAAAAAAACATTTTTTCGTCGACTTTTGTTGTAAAACAGGTCACCACGAAAAGCCCTTTTGTATCAACGGGATAATATATAGCCTGAAAATTGGTGAAAGAATTTTCAAAACTGGATGAGTAGTTTCGGAGATTACCTCCTACATCTAAACTTGCAAACTACCTCTTTATATATTAGTATAGATATACACAAATACTGAAATTTTCCAAATACTTATCAACAATTTGTAATGTAAGTGATTTTCTTACTAATCGCTTTCATTTTTGAGCGATGAAATCCTCGTGTTGTTTGTTGAAACTTATAACTAGTTTGTCTGAATTTTGAGATGAAAGTGAGGTCAAAGGTGATTTATTATTTGATTTCCGGCAGATCTCATCTTCCTTCCCCGAAACAATCCACACCGCAGTCGCGGAGGTATCTCTCACGCTTGAGCTGGTATAAGGTGGGATCTTACAATTGAAGGAATATGACAAGAGAAATAAAAAATAGGATACATATTAGGTCCTTACATATGAAATTGGCGTTTAGTATGGGAGGAACATAAAGCCGATTTTTTTTATTATAATATATTTATTTAATCAAAGTATGTACCATTGCTATCTATGCACTTTTGCCATCTCATAGGTAGTTCATCGATCCCTTTACTAAAAAAACCATTCGGACGGGAATCAATTAAATCTTTGAAGGCGGTTTGGACTGCCCCATCGGAGTTGAATTTTTTCCTTTGCAAGAAGTTATCCAAATTTCGAAAAAAATGGTAATCTGTTGGGACAAGGTCCGGAGAGTACGGTGAATGTCTTAGACATTCCAATTGAAGCTCCTCTAATTTGGTAGCCGTCTGTTGTGCAGTGTGTGGTCTAGCGTTATCATGAAGCAGCAGTGGCCTAGAGCGATTAACCAGCCTCGGTTGTTTAGCAGCTAGCTTTTCCATCATGGTTTGCAGTTGCTGACAATAGACATCTGCCGTAATCGTCTGGCCAGATTTAAGAAAGCTGTAGTGAACGACACCAGCACTAGTCCACCAAACGCTCACAAGTAACTTTTTTGGAGTCAATTTTCGCTTGGGGCAGGGTTTGGCTGGTTCGGCAAGGTTCAGCCATTGCGATGAGCGCTTCCGATTATCGTACAGGATCCACTTTTCATCACAGGTAATGATTCGCTTTAAAATCCCTTCATTATTGTGCCGGTTGAGTAATGCAACGCAGCAGTCAACGCGCGTTTGTTGATTTGCTTCACTCAATTCGTGAGGTACCCACCTTTCAAGCTTTTTCACCTTACCAATTTGCTTCAAGTGGATTAAAACAGTTTTATCACTAACACCGCAGCCTGCAGCTAACTCGGAGTGGTTTGCGATGGATCCGCTTCCACAATAGCCTTCAATTCTTCATTATCAACGTTGGTCTCCGGCCGTCCACGGGGCTTGTTCTGCAGGTCGAAATTTCCAGAACGAAAACGTTGGAACCAAAAACGCACTGTGTTTTCTTTTGCGGCACCGTCGCCATACACATCATTAATCCTTCGAGCCGTTTCTGCAGCACTGGTGCCACGGTGGAACTCGTACTCGTAAATAACGCGATATTTCAAGTTTTTCATTTTATAAACTGAGTGACGCAAAGAAAAAAACAATTGAGGAAAAAACAAGTGAATTATAATTTTCAAAACACAAATACATGAGTAAATAGCTGTATAAATTTGAATTTGGAATTCCTAACCAAAGAGAAGATATTTGAGATCAAATTTGCCAGTACGGAAAAACGCCAATTTCATATGTAAGGACCTAATATATACACACAGTTTTTTTTATTATTATTATTTATTTATTGTCATAAATGATTGAATCCAAAATACATTCAATAATAATTTATAATTTTAATGCGGATGCATGACGGTCATTAGCAAAGTTATCGATTTCTGTTTTTGATTATTAAATATAACACCTTGATCCTTAACATTCAACTTTCCATTTCATCAACATTTTATAGAGTTTTTTGGGCCATAGAGCATGACGTGACTCAAAACTTAGAAAAATTAACTATAAGTTTGTTTCGCCTTCCCCGTTCACGTATATTTGATATATCTGCTTGAAGAAGAGGAAATTTGTTCGAAGTTATCACCTTTAAGGAAAGCCTTAAGTGCCATTTGTTTGATCAGTAGTTAAAGCTAAGTTAAGCAAAAAGCATAGATTTTTTACGAAAAACGGACGTTTTGATTGGTAGAAAACGCAAAAATCTATACTTTTTCTTAATTATTTCTCTTACTTTTGATCCAACAATCGACCCAAAGTCATCCCCAAATAAATAATTAAGTTAAAAAAATAATAATTAAGTTAAAAAATAACAATGGACCCAGGTGAGAGCCTTGTGGGACACTCATGAAAATATAAAAACACTCTAACTCGAATGGACAGTAGGAGACGTAATGGTTTCTATTTTTGAGGTAGCTCGTCATTAATTTTACCGTCCAAGAAACCGATCTTATACAGCCTTCAATAAGACATCATTATATGCAGTTCCTCGCGATTTCGATCTCGTGAACACACCACTACAAACAGATAGCCATTGAGTCTTGTGTTTGATGGCTGACTGTACGTTTTTAATGGGGACAACTTTGGTCTAGGAGTTTATGTAAATGAATATCGGGGATATCATCATCATCATCACTCTTGGTACTACAACCCCTGGTGGGTCTTGGCCTCCTCAAGAGTCTTCCTCCACTCATCTCGGCTTAGTGCCAGCTCTCTCCAGTTCCGAAGCTCCAAGGCAGAAATGTCTTTGAGGACGCTGTCACTCCATCTTAATTTTGGCCTTTCTAAGCTCCTTCGTTCTATTGGCCTTGAGTTCAGTAGAGACTTTGGTGCTTGATGAACGGACATTCTCTCCACATGACCCAGCCACCGAAGTCTTCCCAGTTTTATAAATTTTGTGACGTTTAGCTCCT
>JADDOH010020077.1:0-16284 GCA_016648135.1 Agrypnia vestita | reverse complement strand
CAAAGATTGGAAAACAGTCTTGTTTTGTCTTGACATTTAGCTTAGATTTTCTTATCACCGCACCATATTGCCCCAATTCGGCATTTTTACCGAATTATATATTAAGATGATGTTTATTTTTTATGACGAGGTCTTTCAAAACAATTAAAGTTGTGGACCCGTGGTGTCCATGCGCTGACCCATTACTTAACACACATCACGTCATAGTGAGTGGATGATCACACTAATCACCGAATTGAGTAGATTTTTTTTCAAGCTAATCAAGAAGCCTCACAAATTCTTTCGATACACTCGTACACTCACGTAGATTTGTTTGAAGCATGAATTGAATCTTCTTAGCTAATTAAAATTGTGCACATGTAATGCCCACGAGTTGTAAATATCGTGACATACCATCTACAGTAGGAATAGAACATCAGCTTCAGTAGAACATCGTTTACCGTTGATTTTTGATTTGCTTTGCTTTCATATTTAAGAAAATTCCTTTAAAATAGTTAATACCTACAGTTAATGTAAGGTACAAACCAAGGTTCTCCTTTTTTGCACACGTCGATTGATACAAACTCGAAATAATTAGGAAATTTATTTTTTTATTTTATATATGAATTATTATTTATTAAATAAATTAATTTCATGCTGAAAAAAGCTTATATATGCAATTATTATATTATATAAGTTATAAAAGTTGTTCTTTCTAATGTAGTGTTATGGGTGTTTGTTTCTTTGTGTGAAACAAAAAACGGATTATGAAACAAATGAAACTAAAAAATAACCGTAGCACTTTTTAAAATACAACTAGCGCCATCTACGACCGCAGATAATAAAAAAAACAACCTGTAGCATTTTTTAAATACAACTAGAGGCATCTATTAACATTTACAGAAAGTTTTCTTGGATATATATCAAAAATAAAAATCGAGCCATAAATATCGTGATATACATCATAATATATAATCCTCGGATATATATCCTCGAACCCTGGTACAAACAGCTATTAAACTACTTAATCAGGTCCTGGTTGAAGTTAAATAGAATTGAAATCAAATATTAATAGTATTTCTCGACAGTACCACGAAATTATTTTATATTTAAGACACACCTACATTTTTAAGATTCGCGTTTGCTAAACTCAAGCAACTACAAATCTTGCCGGGGCCCGTGCAGCTGCCCAGGCAATAGCTACGCCCCTGGCCATGTAGGTATCCAGTACCAGGGAGCCAAGTTCATGGCTACAGGCGGAATTGCCATATGATATACATATGTATAGGTACAATATATTTTCCATAAATTTTATAATTACTTCAACTGGCCTTTATTTCCAAGTTATCATTTTTATTTCCGAACACATTACATTACTTTATTTCCATATACGTTCCCCACGTTACTTATCATTTTTTATGTCAAACCGCAAGATACACGTTGACATTAAAGCTACTGGAGTTCATTCAATAATTGATATCAATACTCGTATTTCGAGTATCCGATTTCTGTATATTAATTAATTATAAGAATGCCAATGAAATACTTATTCTTCGATATAAGTCATCGGATATTGACATTTTTCTGTGGTCAGCTGGGAAAGTTACAAAGCGAATATCGCTAGCCTAGAACAGCGATAGTCAACATTTAGAGAGCGCGTGCCAAAAAAATTACATTATTTATTATAAGTATGAAAATTATTATAAATAAAAAAATTAGGCTAGCGAATGGAATTATTTAATCACTAATCGTAAACTCGTGAAAAATCACGGGACATAATAATAATTAGTAACGACCCTTGCGTCTAACCTGAACCGCGCACTCGGGCCTCATTAGCGGCTAGTCATCATCAGTGTAGTTGTTGTAAGTTCAGCCAAATTCCAGCGAGGCACGAACAGGCAGACATTCGAAATTAGGGTAGTTGATAATTCGTCGCGTCTCTTTTCTAAGTAACCAAGATTGCAAACAAACCAAGGTTTCAAGGTTACAAACAGATCATTTGTAACCAAGGTTACAAATAAAAGGAATGCTAACAGCACCATCTATCATCATTAGTTACAAGTGTAGCGTTAGAGACATAAACACGACGGCAATATTGATTGTAGATAATTAAATTTGTTTATGATGATGATTGATAATAAAAATCTTTCTTGAATAAAAAAATCGTTCATATTACTTCAATATTCTTCCTCGTCGGCCCCTTATTGCTGAAGGTCTTCATTCTCGTGAATGTACATCACTTATTTCGATTAATTTAATATATTATGCTTTTCATAAAAAAAAATTTTTGAATTTTCTGTATAAAACGGCAGTTTGATATGTAAGAACCTTATAATACCTTATAATCTGTACTAATATATAAATAAGTAATTTATTTATTTAGAATGAACATTCAGGGTGGACATCTCGTAAAAACGACGAGAAAATAGTCGAGCGATGCATGTTTTTTAAGGACGCTACCTTAACGGTAAGACATATTTAAATATTTTCTACAGAGAAGTTGTAGAACTCAAAAAGTTCTATAAAAAAGTCTGCGACGACATATATCTATATGTTAATACACAAACTGATAAAATATGACTAAAAGTTACTAAAAATCTACGCGTGCGACTTCGTGCAGACACAGCTAGTTAATTAATACAATTGCCTTTCTTTGTAAGATCTTTGTATTATCAATATTTTCCGCATCATCTTGTTTACTTCCTCTGGTCTGGAACATAGAGAAAGATATCTAACTAACGCACTTCTCACATTCTCCGCCTGTCGTGGTCATCCTATGGAATATGATATTTTTAATGCCGTACTTATCGTAATTGGCTTTTGTTACCTGCCGATAAAAGCGATCAAAATACTGTAATAGAGGTGTAACAGAAGTGGCAAAACGGAAGCAGAAACGGAAACAGATATTGCTTTTTAACGAAAACAGAGACAGAAGTGTATACATTTACTGAAAATGAATAAAACTCAATTTTAATTATCATGTTTATTTAAAAATCAAATTAATTTTCTTAAACAGCCAGTTACCTAATAATAGATACCTAACACATACGTATAATTGAACAAACAAAATTAACTTCTTTAATAACTGCTAAATTACTTTGTGGTAAGATTATTTATAGTTGTATAATTAACAAGATTTTGTTAATGTCTACTTAGATTTTTAATTTTTAGTAAATATATTTATGTTGTATCCTGATGAAGGGACCGTTGGCCCCGAAACATATTGATAATTCAACAAATAAGTTTTTGTTGTTAATTACGTATATAAAAGTGGCAAACCGTATTTTAACAACAAAAGTTTGGTAGCTTTTCTTCAACTTAAGTACTTCTTTTTCATCATAAATTATGACTGCTTCGCTGATCAATTAATTGTTCGCTAGCAACACTGCTTGGTAGACCTGATAAAAAAAAAAAATGCAGACTAGTAAGTGATAACATAAGCGAATGTTTGTGGGCGTTCATTTGCCTAATTTAATGGATCTTCTTAAAAATATCTTAAAATGTCTTAAATAGACTTATTAAAAAAAAACTTTTTTCTTTATTGTAATCATGTAAAACATGTTTTGCAATGGCGGTAGGATCTAACTAGTCACTAGCATCTCACCGTTATTTGAGCTCAAAATAGATTCCAACAATCCCAATGAATGTTCAGTCGGCTTTCGCTGGTATAATTTTCTTTCCTTTTTTAGGCTGGGAAGAACCACATTCATCAGAATCAAAAATTGCCTCATACCTATTTGTTGACATAATTCGAATTAATTTTGTTTCTACCTCGTTTTGGTAATTTCATTTCGTTCTCGCATTTCGCACTTCTTACAAAAACATTTTCAAAGATACAGAAGCCGAATTTTCAATTCTTGAAGAACAGATTTCTTGAATTCTCAATTCTTGTAGACCTTTGCAAAAGCGGAGCTCTGTCGCATCACTAGTCAGAAATGATGATGACCAAACTTTGTGTTGATGTTGTGTTCAATAACCGAGTTTTTTGATCAATGTGTATTAATTACAGACAAAAAGCTATCTACTATTACCGAATTGCTATGTTACCGTGTTGCTGGCAGTCGTGTCATGAATTTTCAATAGAAATAATAAATCAGTAAAGAGGAAACTTAGGACCACTAGTAAACCTCTTTTTATATAAAAAAGACAATCGAATTAGTATATGTAAGCCGTGCGTATGAGGCACATTGTTTCGTCATGTTGGTGCTACACCCGTAAATACCAACACGCACGGCTTACACACACTAATTCGATTGTCTGTCTTAAACGGAAAGAGGTCTACGAAGAAGGAGAACAGCTCAAAGTAAACCAAATTCAAGATTTTGTTTTAGCTTTTATTACAAATAAAAAACAATATTAACGTCGACAAAAAAGTTGTGCATGTATCTGACTGACTTTGTCTCTTTGAATTTTATTTTTTGCTCAGATGATGTCCTTCGTGGAAATATTTTTTCCTTTTAGATAGTAAATACTCATAACAATGTTTTTATGTATTGAACATTGACACGTAATTTCCTTGCCTTTATTTTTGTAATACTTCTGAATCATTTTAATGATACATAATGCTTTTCAAACTGTTATTCCTAACGTTCCAGGAAGCCCTTGATAAAAGATTCACTACATTTCAATTTTAAAAGGGAGGACCTGTTCTCCTTTAAGATACCGTATGGTAACCTCACTTGGGACCACGTAGGTCCTGTGAAGAACTTGTGATGAAAATAGGTATTACCAATTAATATAATATTTCATCATCATCATCATCATTGGCGCTACAGCCCACTGTGAGCTTTGACCTCCTCCAGAATTTTTCGTCATTTCACCCGGTCTAATTAAAATTAAAATTTGTTATATTTAGAATAAAATAAAAATAAGTATATTTTTGCACATGACGTAAAAAGCTTCATTATAACTTTACAATGAAATATATACATCGTATTTCAAATTATTTTTTTCTACTAGTATCGAAAGTTTTAATATGTATGTATCATCGTATTATGAATTTTCAATCAAAATAATAATACAGGGCATCGTCTTTAAAAGATTATAGATTTTTCTGTAAATACATCACTCAATGTGATGATCATTGAAGAATATATAGCTCTTAAAGAATAACAAACATTCTTGAGATAATTGATGCCGCCTAAATATTGAATCTATCAAATAGGTCATATTTATTTATATAACACAGTCACATGTATTTGATATATTTTTAACACAATAGAATACAATATATCATATATATATATATATATATATCCTTCAATTGAAAAATGAGTCAAATATGTACGAGTATATGAGAAATGTACATCTAAAAATAACTTTTTTATTAGTCCAATACTATACGTAGGAATGGCATGAAATTCGGTTTCGGTATAATATGTAATTTCTACAAAAAATAATCCATATTAGAGAAAAGTTTCAAATTTAAGAATCGCGGAAAAATGAATATACATAATTGATATTATATAACAATGCATAAATTATATTTGTCGGTATATCAACATTTAGGTAAAAGCTGAATCATTATATGAATGGTTTTTGCTTTCAGCCAGTCTAAATAATAT
This sequence comes from Agrypnia vestita, assembly GCA_016648135.1. Classification (NCBI taxonomy): domain Eukaryota; kingdom Metazoa; phylum Arthropoda; class Insecta; order Trichoptera; family Phryganeidae; genus Agrypnia; species Agrypnia vestita. The sequence continues at coordinate 10,741 of JADDOH010020077.1, read as the reverse complement.
TTAAAAACATATCTATTTTACATCTTGGACCAGATAACTTATATTTCTCGGGCATTTTCCTCTACAGGGGCTTTGCTTTTAAAATTTCAATATCTCGGTAACAGTTGTAAAATATTAAACTCATGTAATGTTTTTATCAAGTGCACATACTTATACAGGATGGGTCATATTTTTTTCATTTTTTAAAATTCAATTAAAAAACTCAGGTTTACATTTACAACAATTTACAACATTTACAACAACATATATTTCACTGAAAGAGAACAATTTTAAAAATCATGACGTCTAAAAGTCCACGATCCTGCCCTTGTCTAGGTTTTGCAACACTTTATGACTAGTGGGATATTGACGAATATTCGCCTTAAGTTATTGTGACGAGTTAACCCAAGTAAACGCAACATTTGAAATGTCACCTCTACGCGATATAATTTTGTTAGAAAACATTTCCTTTACCACTTTTATACATAGTCACGTCATTGAGTTTTAAATCTTGCACTAATTGGATCCTATATGGATGTAGTTTCAAGTCCAGTTTCAAAATTTCCAGTTAATTTTGTTATCGCCATAGCAGCAGAACGCCCGCGAGTCGGCAGGCCTCGATCTTCTCATATATACATTCTCTTCACTTCTCCTGTTCCGTGACCGCCCGGTTTTCTTCTTATTTAGCGTTGAACTGGTCTCATCAACTTCCTAAACCATGATTTCATTAAATTAACATTCAAACCGCCTTAAAACTGATATTTAGTTTGTCATACACATGCCTTCTAATATGAATGAAAAGCAAACAGTAAAAATTGAAAAAAAAATTGATTCCCACTGTATAATCGGTAGTTAGCGCGAAATAGGCTCCAAGCAATCGCATAAGAATCGTTGTTTGAGTAAAAATATTTTATGCAAAACGGGCGCTTTTTTCCCGTAAAGCAATCCATTGCGACTAAATTTCCAAAGACCAAACTCCCGGGCGCTATCTCCCGCGCTGAAGCAATTTAAAAATGCAAAAAAATGATGGTCCACCCCGTACATAGTATCATTTATGACTTCATTATATTTACTTTAAACTGACTATGCAAAATATTAACGAATACAAATATAGAGTCGTAACTGTTCATGCGCCGTTTGTTTTATTTTTGGCCCTAAGAATTGCAATGCAGAAAAATAATAATAAAGCAATTACTATATAACAAATGTCGATAAATATTTTTTAGGTACACAAGTAATATACAAGATCATTAATTAACATGTAATTAGAAATAAAAATAATTATGTATACAACATTCGACCACAATCAATTAACAAATAATAACAACACTATTCAATAAAACAAAGGTCAAATGAAATAACCTAATTAACTTTTATCTAATCGAATCTAACCTAACTTAACCTTTTGAAGTTAATTCTGTATCAGATTTAATTATATTTATGAATATGTTATACACTGGCATTTGTTAATATTTACCAACACTTTTTCGGTAGGTACATTTATTATCCGTAGCTTTCTAAGTAGGTACATACTGTGTCTACTTCGTTTTTAATGATATAAGTAGACAATTAAATAAAATTATATTACGTATAGGTCCTGGTTTACCCATTATAAAATAAGAAGTTAAATTGTACATACAAGTGTGAAACAATCCGTTCTAAATTAAAACAGCTAAAAAATATTTTATCCATTATATTTCAAAGTCACAAACCACGACTCTTGTTATAGTCAAAGTCGGCGAACTATTTTTCAGGCAAAAAATTGCGGGATAACAACTCTGGTCGCGAACAATTATTGTGGTCTAAAATTTGTAAGCCAACAATGCTCCGGACATCATATACTCATATAATATAATAATATACTTACAAGAATATTAGGTTAGTTCGTTCTAGGACCTATGCACCTATTGCATCCGTCTACTTGGACACTGTAAAAACATGTTGCATTTTATGGAAGAAATATTTTTTGTGTAGGCCGATCTGGTCTATCGGGATTAATGTGTTTCATACAAATGAAGTGTGAAATGTTAACTCAAAAAGCTTACACTATTATCTGACAGGGGTAAAATCATATGACTTTATGTTAGGTCGACTTTTATTTGGTTTACGTATTTTGATTGATTTATAGTTGATTTTCCAAATAACCGAAATAATGATGTAATATTGGCAGGAACTAAAATTCCATCGTGGTATTTGAGTTCATTGCTCCTTTGGCTAAAGCCGAAGCCATATTATCGACGTAAAATGCTGTAGTGAAATTAATCTGACACGTCTATCGAAGACGCGGCCGCTAGCGCCAGGAAGTAGAATGGAAGCGACGGCCTACGGAGGTAGAGGTAATGCGATATCGCGACTGGTCAGCGTATTTCAACTCCCCGCTTAAAATAGCCGAATTCCCTAATTTAATCTGCAAGACATTCCATTAGAGAATGAATACATCGCACCCCTGGTATGTATGCTGACTATGTATGGCATGTCAAAAAATGGCATTGTGAGATATATGTAATTGGATAAGTTTCAATTCTCCATAATTTTTATTTTTAAAATAATATTTTATAATGTAAAATTTGAGAAGAAAGTTGTATTTTTAATTGCTCTTTTGAGATATCATACTCTTAAAATTAAACAAATATTTTCATCACGTAATTTTGGAACTCATGCCTACATAAATAAACATGTAACTATATATAAATAGATTACTTGTCTAAGACCACTAATGAGTTTAAAACTACACGACTAGTTTCGTTGACTACCAATGTTGTCATCAACGGGTGATGATATAAAAGTTTACATCATCACCCGTTGATGACAACATCGTAGTTGTCGAAACTAGTCGTGTAGTTTTAAACTCATTAGTGGTCTTACACAAGTAATCTATTTATATATCATTAAAATGTCATTCTACAAAGTTAACGCCAATTCAATAAATAATAAAACATGTAACTATATTAAATTTATTTTAGAGAGCATTTAAAATAACAAAAAATCATTATTTTTTCAAATGTTTTTATTTTTTCCAAAATAACAGAAATCCAAGAATTTTCTCCTCGAATGGGATAAACGGCTTTTTGAATTCATTTTTGATGTGACCTGTGGTCAAATATTTTTGCATGATAGGCAAAGTAGGATATATGTTGTCTTCTGTTGCTAATATATATATATTATATAAATCCATTGCAACCAAGAGACCAAAAATAATATTGTATCAAAATATCACATATATGCAGGATATAATAGCAAAGGCAGCAATGTCCCAAAAAATTAAAAAAATGTTTTGAATGCAGTCACCGAGGATTACTAATTGATTAACTTGTTAGTGTAGTGGTCGTGACGCTTGCCCAGTGACCTGCTGGTCCTTGGTTCGAGCCCCATTCCAGGACACCAGCAAGTTTGTTCTATTTTCATAGCACAGGCCTTTGGCTTAGTTTGAGAATATTAAGAATATTAATGCGATACATAATCCGTATTCGCATCACTATATAAAAAAGTACTGAATTCTAGATTTTACGTATCTATCTATCCCTTCCAAAATCACGTTTCCTATAAATTTATTGCTATGTTTCCTATAAAATCTCGAATTCAGTACATTATAAATTAGTAATCCTCGATGACTGCATTAATTTTTTTGATAGTGCCGCCTTTGCTTTTATACCACACATATTATGAATTATGAAAAATCAAGACAGTATTTTCTGTCTTAAAATTTTCCGGAATTCGTTTACAGTTGTGATATTTTTTGACCAGGTATTTGATGTTTTTTCTACATTTCTGCATTATTAACTCATAAAATAAATTTTTTGACTTGTCATAGTCTAAAACTAGAGGTGCGACATGCAAATTTTAAACTGAATGCCATATTATGGTGTATTTATTATATGATATTTAGCGTTGACACATTGACCAACTAAGTGTTCCTTATTTTATGTCAACTTCACTTCTTTCTTTCTTTTGCACTCTTTGTTCACTGTCTTCTTCATCTAGCCGCTTCCTGCATTCATTATATGTCCAGCTAGGATACCTACGTTTCGACTTCCAGTAGGGCCTTTTTTCTAGAACTTTTTTACTCCGACGATTGTTTGGTTGAGGTACCCAGCCTGTTGCCACTTCAATTCTGTTACCTACTCTACGAACTACAGCTTTTACTTTCGATCCTATTTCCTGCGAATGCCTTAATTTTTTATTCTGTCTCACAAGGACACCTTGAATATAGTCTATTAAAATAAGGCCTACTGTAAGTGTCAAGTTTCGACACCGTACATCGGTATATAGGCGACGTGTTTATTTGAGACATATTTATATAAAACGAACCAATGAAAAGAGTCATGCATTACAAGTATTTAGGTGCATGAGTGAACAAGAACTGAGATCCATCTCAAGAAGTTAAAGCTCGAACACAGATGGCAAGAAGTACGTTTCTCAGATTGAGGCCGTTATTTTCTAACCGTAACCCAAGCCTACAACTTAGATCGCGTATAGTTCGGTGTTATATTTTTGCCATTCAACCAAGAACTAATCCGCAAAGTCGAGGCTTTTGAGATGTGGATCTATAGACGCATATAGAAAATTTCCTGGGTGGACAGGGTAAGGTAACGAATGATGAAGTCCTCTGGCGCATGGAAAAAGACCGAGAAATGCTGCAAACTATCAAGACACGAAAGCTGGAGTATCTCGGACATATTATGAGAGGACCAAAATATAGTCTAAATCAATTCATCATCCGGAGGAAAATAAATGGTAAAAGAAGCGTCGGAAGTCGCCGCATCTCATGGCTGCTTAACTTGAGGGACCGGTATAAGTGTAACTCGACTGAGTTGTTCCGTGCGGCGGTACCAGAAGAAGAAGAAGAAGAAGAAATATAAATTTTTATTATATCATTTAACGGGTCTAGATGTTTTCGCCTATAGATTTCCTTTGCAGGTATAATACGATACAATATTCAAAATATTTGTGGGCCAATCTTGTCTGTCATTTGATCACAAAATACTTTATACAGTAAACTAAAAGAAACTAGCCGTCATATTTTGTATATCGTTCTTCTATTTCTTCTTGGGTCCAATCCGTTCAACGAACATTGGCTATAATAGTATTGGCTATCATCATTTTACTTATGCGGCCTGGAATAGCCGTACAGGAGACTGGCCGAACCACGGTCTCAGATTTTTCAGCCATGATGTTCTCCTTCTTCCAGTTCCTACCCCTACTTCCAGCAATCTTTCCCTGCATTATGAGGTACAAGACTCGTACTTCTCTGGATGTCTAATCACGTGTCCGAGGTATTGAAACTTTCGACTTTTCATTGTTATAATTATTTATTTTTGTTTATTTATCCGAACCCATCTGATAATTATAATACACGGTATTTTGACGACAGCACAAATTGTGAATGCTAAGTATGTTTTATTTTTTGAATTTGGTTGCCTACATTACGCTTAAATCGTTATACAATGCTCAAAATGTTCTCCGTATCTTTTATATGCTTCTAAAACGAGAAGGCCAATCATTGGTAGCAGCTCGCTTATGTTCATTGGAAAATTGGTCGCTGTGTTCTTCGAATTCCGCTTATTATTTCCCAAGTACAGCGGAGCTATTGATTCTCTTTCACTATTCTTATATAAATTTGCGTGTTAAACCCCGTATAAGAAACCCGGAGTTCTTCAGAATAAGCCAGCACACTAATAATGTTGGTTACTTTTCTCCCATCACTAGGTTGTGTCGCACATATAATATGTATTGTGCTGATGCTAATATTCTCGCAGATACCTTATCATCGTTCAAAAACTCACTCATACACAACATCCATTTTCTAAACGATGACCTGAACCTATAGATCCATTAAATAAATTATTTATTAAATACTAATCGCACTACATTCAAACACTAAATATACAATACACATAAATGTACGTGTAAAATATACTTAAATGCAAAAATACATGTTACTAGAGCGTACCGAAGACACTTGTAATTGATAATGGGCATTTATTATTAGAGTATCATGCACCTATTATCCTGTTAGTCTCTCTAATAAATAAAAAAATAGGTAATAAAAATAAAAGTAAGGATGTTGTCTGTTGAAGGCACCAATATCGACCATAATTTGTAATCCAAAACATTTCCAGGAGGTCAATTATTACTCCTTAACTTTGGTACGTAATTTTCGGTCAATTGCTTGTTAATTTTTTTGAAAATAATTCTGCTTCTGCTGGATACTGATTAGAAAGCTTCATTCTGCATATTTAAAAACTTCTCTAGAAAGTTTATTTTTCATTAGGGAATTAGGAATTGACTCTCTTGCACAAAATGCAGCTCGGTAACGCCATCATTAGAAACTCCTCCAAACTGTGACACGTGTGACACACAACCATCATTTTGCTTGATGATTATTTTAATAAAGCAAAAAAAAATGCTGATGGATGTCGTCCGCGTACCGGTACCGAAATATATTTACCTGCCTTAAAATTTATCTAGGCATATTCCTCTGTTTTCAAAGAATTCTGCTACTTACTACTTGTAGAACTTCCTGAGTGAAGTTATTTTAGAACAGAAGAATTCTTCCCGTTTGCTTTCAGTCTCAATCAATTTCGTTTTTCGAAAAGCACGTGCTGCTAACGTCGCAGTAAAATATCAATTGGACAATTGTTAAATTAAATGTAAGCATGCACAGCGAAAAGAAGACCAGCATCCAACAAGCGGAGTAAAAATCTGAGTGCATTCATGAACAAGGCTAGCAATAAGTGTCCCGGGTCCACGTCCAGCTAAGAAACATTAATTTGTCCTTCGCATTTTTCAGTGACATATTTTCTTTGGTTTAATTATCAATTCGGAAAAATTGCAACTCTATAAATAATACCTACGTGGATTTATTATTTGTTTGACACTATCCAAAATAAATCCGAGATGCGTGTATTTCACGTTTCTTATATTTTAAAAATACAAAATCGAATTAAATGTACAGAATTTTCATTGTAGTGTCCACGCCGGCAAAAAATGTGTTTTTCTGGTTCAATAATATATTCATAAATGCAAAAATGAGTTTCTGATGTATGATGGGTTCAGTGAAAAATGTGTTTTGTCTTTGTCTGTTTGACATTACCTACGATATTTTTTCCCATAAATATTTCACATTTTTAATTTTCGTGATGATGTGTTCGAAAATTATTGTTTGTGACTTAGATTTAGCGTTTACTTTTAATACAAGTACGTGGGCGCGTATCAATTTATAAATATAAATTGAACATCGGTTGATTTTTATTGTCTTTTTATTTGTTAATTTATTAAACTCTTATTATTAAACACGCTTCACTTGTCTGTCTGTCAGGGATAGAAACAAACCTTGCAATCAATGTTTCATCCACTTGCCGATCAACACTCGCTCTGACATATTTCAGAGAAATGTATTCCGGATGACAATACAATAATCATTTATTAGTTTTACACAATCATGTTCATATCCTCAATTATTTTACCGTTGTTGTCTGATATTTACCGGTTATTTTGTGCCGATTTTTTTTTTCTAAAAAAATTTCCCTGTCCCACCAAAACATCAAGTCTATAGTGTATCAACTTTGCAAGCACTTATCTCTAAAGTACACTTTCGTTACTTGTTTTATTCTCACCAATAGTACCGTGGTCTCTTAGCACCATTTCTCTTTGGATCCAAAAATTTAGCGACTCTGTGTACAAGTACATAATTATTGTCTGACGCAATATTTTCTGTTTGGCAGTCATACAGCACACAATAGATAATAATAAACTTATGTAATTATTTGGATGTAGTGCGTATCGCATAATGCCGTTGCCGTTCTAATGATTGCTATTTCATATTAAATTTGATTTCTCAAAATAGCTCGGTTGAACTAATTAATGCATATGAAATTTTATGCATTCTTTATTGAAAACAAAATCAAACTATCGTAAAGGGGAGGGATAGCTAGTGGAAGTATTATACGTACTTGGTCCTGGAGTTCGAGGAGCTTCCAGCCTTCTTCTTCTAGCTTCCAGCCTTCTTCTTCTAGCTTCCAGCCTTCCAGCCCAAGAAAAAAGTCTATAACGAACTTAAAATACAATAAGGCCGATTATAATTCTGAATAATTGGTTGGGGCGGAATCTGTAATATATTTGATTTTTTTTTGTAAAAAAGTTATTGTGTGAATATCCACTGGAAAAAAATAGACTAGACACTAACCAGGGGGAAAATTAATCAGCTTGTGACTCAAAAATATTCGAACGTTTAATTTTTTCACCTTTCGAATTTTCTAATTTAATAGTGCTCAAAAGATGCATTTCCGTGTGTCAATCAAATACTGCATTTACAGTTTCCTTAAAACTGACACCTTTGGCTCGTTCAATGGCCTGGAAATATAGACATTAGAAAGATATATTTGTTGTATTTACACATTGCATTTGAAATTGAATGCAATTGTTCTAACATTAACATAGCTAGCATTAGAATCACACCATATTTATGTTCATGTTGACAGACTTTGTTAGCGTTTAATACCTACGATTGTTCGGGAAATGTCAATTTTTTTTAATAATTAACTTGAAAATTTCATCAAATTGTTATTTTATAACGGATATTAGTAATCTGATGACAAGGTAAAGAAAACAACACTTTATCACCTCTGAAAAATCACTAAAAATCTAAAACGTTTAAGAATTATTTTTTCGTTTAAGCGACCCAAAATTATACTGAAATCGCAACTTTTTTTGTATTTCCTTGTAGCTATAAACGCAATCCAACTTTTGATAATAATTTAGTTCAAAAACAAAAATTTTTTTCGCCATTAAATGTGACACCCTAATGTATTTTTTTAACTGAAATATAATGCCTTCTTTCCACTTCAAAATACGAGTAGGTACATTCATTTTTTACTTATGCTGCTTCACACACCCAACTCAAATCATCCGCGGTGATTTTTGGACAAAAAAGGCATTAAACTATGTGAAAAATGTTGAAACCTGATGTCATTACTCGGTTCCATAAATACAATATAACATAACTATAATAAATTAATAATAAACCTGATTTCATTACTCGGTTCAATAAATAAAATATAACATAACTATAATAAATACTAAACTTACTATTGGATTATTAATATAGCATATCTTTTATCAAAGGTTCCTCCAGAACGATAAAAATGTTCTAACGTTGGAATTAGGACGCTTGAATTGGCCCTAGAAAATTTCAGAAAATTGAAATACTTAATGTTGTCCTATAAATAGGAGTTATAGTAGTCTGTGGTATAAAATACTATCAATTTGGAACATTTGGGTATCTTTATACCTAGCCACAAAAGAAAAAAATATATAGGAAAAGATACATTGTATGTAGGGATGCTACATAAAATATTATACGTGTGTCTGAGACACGCACGACTGTAAAACGGTTTTTATGTTGACACTCAATGTTTTCTTTTTTATAATTTTTGATAATAGTTTATGAAGTTATAATTATTTAGGTGCGTTTAGAGTGAAATGTTAGTGCTAACGCAACTTGCTGGTGCAACTAAATGCGCGCGCATCATGCAACGGGAATATTTTCACACCATGAAGTCACGGCCCACCTATCAAAAGCTATGATGACAATTTTTCGAGATATATTCAACCAATAACGTTCATTAAGTGCCGACATAAGGCACACATTCGGCATGTAGCCCCTACCCCTACATACAGATAAATCACAATGAGGTAGCTTGGACATGTGCTAAGAACGCCAACGAGTACCAAGAAGGAGGAGGAACTCTTGGCAGTGATCGATGGGTCGCCCCAGATTAAGCTGGGAGAAACAACAAAAGAATATACGAAAACAGGATGGGTTTTGATTGGTGATTGATTTGAATACTTACGGAAGCAGCACAAAATAGGGGAATATGGAAGCACCTTGTCGAATCTACTAGGACAAGGGGATGAAGATGATGAATAATTATTATAAGTGTCGATATCAAGTTCGAACATGGTGCTGTGAAAATTACATGTGTTCCAGGCGCGGTTATTATTGTGTATTTTCTCTATGAAGTTATTTGATATAAATCTGTTTTATACTTTATTATTGATGAAGAACTGTCATATATGGCATTCTAGTTTGTGTTGCATATTTTAAGTTGGAACATGAACATATATAAATAGTGTAGGGGGCAACCACAGTCACAGGTTTATCATCATGTTTTAGAATTATTCATTCTCGAATTAGTTCATCGAATCAGATCATAAATAATACTAATAATATGCAGATATCAAATGTTCGTCTGTCATAAGAAAATACTATTTACACGGATTTTCAGTATATCATGTCCTCTCTTGAAAATGATATTTTTTGGCGCGACTTCCTTGTTACATTGAACCTGTCTTCTTAGCACGTCGAGATAAGTAATATTGAAAGTTCAGGGTTCAGCTTTTATGCGAGCAAAATTTTAATGTGAAACTTGGATTGGTTTAGAACGCATTGTCCGAAACACAGATAATATTTGACGTACGTCACAATTACATAATCATTTTCCTTTATTTTTTATTTATCTTAATTATTTAGCTCCGCACACAATGTTGTGTAGGCCAATACATGATTTCACATAAACATATTGCATTCCATCTAGTCATTTAAAAGTTTTTACAATAAAATTTTGCACTCCTGTTTAAACCTCCTTATATTCACCGTGTTTTGAATTTCCTTTGGCAGGCTATCGAAGATTTTTAGACCTTTGTACATCATACAATTTTGTGAGGTGTTTTTCTTTTTCTTCGGTAGTCTTATGTTGTCGTT
>JADDOH010020076.1:0-20320 GCA_016648135.1 Agrypnia vestita | reverse complement strand
GCCACCTATACACTTAGTTTTGTCCTATATGATTTGATATTGGCCAAAAGTAGTCAGTATCTCCGTTGGCTACATTTTGTGGTCCGTACTCAACTACAGAAGTAGCCAGCTATTTTAAGCGCCCCATTGACCGCAAAAAGTGGTTTGTGTGTATATGGTGGTACTTAAAACCATCCATCCATCCGCAGCGTTACAACCCTTGGTGGGTCCTAGCTGCCTATAAGAAAGTCCTTAAAAACATATATAATAGTTATAAAATTTGGTGTTACAACCTCGTACCGTGTCAAGTGATTTTGAAAATTAATTTACACATTCGGTTTACCAGATTATTCACGTATCCAAGGCTCATCGCATCGGACATAAAATATATGCCTGATTGGCCGTAAAAGGTGCAAAGAATATAAATTAATAATCTTGATTTTATTCGCGGAATAATCATTTTCGTGAAGAAATGGTGGCAAATTTGCCAAACCAAATTAGAATAGTAGCCAATCGAGAGAAAAAATATACAACTTGCTCTATATATTACATGACCTTTTATACATATTACATAATCGAAATTTTTCGAGCGCGACCTGGAGTCTGAACGTGAACTTAACCGAACAAATTGATGATTACGTAATATAGTCCTTGGACTTGCCAAAAACAACAGTCAGACATCGTACGGTTCCTCGCGTAGTCTGATCACGTCCTGTGGGGAAACTACGCCCGAAACGGAATTCAAATCGGGGTCCGTTATGTGCACCGCGGACCTCGCTCGGGGTCGCCGGCTCGTCAAACCACCTGCCAGGTGAACACTTCAGCCTCGCGATGCACTTTCTAACTTCGGTCTCTCTGTTGCCAGGAAAGTGGAAAAAAAAGAGAAATAGAACGAGAAAATAAGACCATCGGTTGGAGAAAATTTTAAATAAATTAAAACCCCGCAGCATCCACCAGCAGAACCTGTTAATTTTACAGCTGCGTGATGGAGAGTCGATGGCCTGTGCAGCCTTTCAATTAAAATCAATAAAAAGTTTCTCATGGTCCTCTAATTACGAGATGTCAGTTGACTGTAAAAAAGGCAGTTAGGTTAATCGCAAAAAAAACTGTCTTTATTGACGACACAATATTTTATTTATATATTAAATTAGTAGATATAGTGGGTATAATTTTTTTTTCCAATTGGTTGAACAACTTTTTAGATTAACATTTAAAAAAAAAAGATTTTATCATTTGTTTGTATCTACTTATATTTATTAATTACACATTACACCTGCATGTTTCGGAAAAAATTTTCCATCTTCAAGGTGTTTTATTAATGTCAAAATATCAAAATGAATATAATTGCGAAGAATTATTATAGAACAAATTAATATTCAATAATATTTAAATCCAACGTTTAAAAGCAACTGAGAATAATTTTTTATACATCCAAATTTTTTTTAATGACAGTGTTGTCCATGATAATTTTTCGAAGAAAAAATCTATCGACTACTAGTATCCATAGCGATGATCACTTCCATTTTAGGTAGTGACGTTTCCAAGTCTCTTAAAAGTTGGATGTACAGAGCGCGCAGATGTTTAAATGTTACACTGCGAACCCTCATCACTCAAATTTCCCATGATCCCGGCCTACTGGATTTGACAGTCACCTGTGAGTTTAGCTACTGTTCCTGACAAATATATGAATCTATTACACTCAGCGCAAGGAAAATCAACGACAGCGCACAATTTTCATTTTCTAAAATCGCCCGTGTACTTGGCACGCATTGGAGGAAAATGTCGATGTTTCTAAAGTTCTTTTGTGCGGTTTAGAGACAGGATAATTGCATAGGTACGGCGATCGCGTCCGTGCGGCAACTTCCTCACGCGTACAGTAGGTATAATCGTGTACGCAATTGACATCAGTCGAGTAACGAGAAATCGTTTCTATGAATGCATTGTATATACGGATTTTCCAGTCTTCATTTTTGCACCGTTTCCTGTTAGCAATCTGGCTCCTTTGCCACAATAATATAATAATAAACTTATTACACGCATAACGACATATTTTTTTAATTTTTAATTTTATTTATTTATTTAACGCCCTTATGGGCTTCTACAAATATACAGAATAATTTTTTAAAAAATAACATAAGACAGTTAAAATAAAAATACAGTTAAAAGTTACAATAATAATAGTTAAAAGGTAATAATAATAATATTAATAATAATAATAATACATAAAAACATAAGACATATAAAATAATAATAAAGTTAAAGGTACAAATAATAATAGTTAAAGGTAAAATAGAAAAATTTATTGTCCATTTCCATTTCGTTGAGATGTAAACAATTGTATCAGCTTTGTCCTATACACAGTTATACTATCAGCAAAAATGTCAGCCGCCTCTGCATGTTCATTCCCTAATGAGTGTAATCTGGGAATTACAGAGTTTGCTAATGCATTAGTTCTGACATTTCCACTATAATAGAACAATGCACTGTGTCTTGATGACCTCGATGGAGCATATAAGTCGATCAGGCTAATAATCTGGGGGCAATCAATCAAACTATTTACGATCCTATAAAGAAATACTAGGTCTTTTACAGTACGTCTCACAGACAAGTTTAAAAGTTGTAAATAACTAAGGAGATATTCATAATATTCATAATTTCAAAATGTTGAAAGAGAAGAGAATGAAATGATTTTTGGAGGTTCTTTTTCCATCAAGAACTTATTAGAAAATCAAGTTAAAAAGCCTCAGACGAATTGAAAATAGACTAATGACAACATTTTGTTACAGTACAGTCATCAGTTTTCCAAAACACGCGCAAAAGACAGGAGCGTCAACACATAAAGTGAATTCCATTTGTCAAATCATAATAATATGGTCTACATATTATGTTGAGTACGTTTGTTTTTTCTTTTATTATTTTTATATGAATTACTGAGTTCAACTGTACAAATTCAATCCGTTTCTATTTACATGAATTAGTTTACGGTAATTAATTAAGAAACTTCGTAAAATGTAGGTTTTTGAACATTTTATACGGAATATGAAAATGTTTATTTACGACGACATTGCCATCGACGATATCATAAAATGATTTATTTTTGTGAAAAGAAATGTATATCTGAAATTAGTATTATTCTCGATTCAATCGTATATAAATCGTCTTCGAAATATATTGAAAATTTTTGCCGTATTACCAATATATAAAATATTTATTTATTTAAAAAATCCTTGTTTACTATACTTCTTGCATAGTGCAGTTCTTTTTGTGGATTAAATCTACTCAGAATAGTTCAGAATATACAGTTAAAAAAATACAAAATATGTATATACCCATATAGGTATATGCGTATATATTCCCCCAACCTTCAAAAATATTGAAAAGATTGAAGACTTCAAAAAAAAGATAAAAGCATGGCTAAAACAAGTCGATGCAGATAAATTAGAAGGAGTATTGAAAACTTCGCAGTAATTTAAAAATAGAAAATAAATAAGTATAAACCAGTCCGCCTCAGCACAGGAACCCCTAGTGAGGAGGACTAAGAACAATAATATCAACAATTTCATTATACATACATATTATTATATTAAACATGTACAAATTGTACGTAATAAAAAAATAAAAAATATATATATTTATAGGTACATAGTCGGTCACAGCATAACCTAAGTTTACACCCACTGCTGTATATACAAACACATACATAATATGGGACAGCGGCTAGTGGCAGCCTGGCAGACGGGCCGCTCAAGTACCCGGTGTGAAGATTTCGGAACAAACAAAAAATATGACATCATTACGAACCCACTGAAGAAATTCGAAAGTAGGTATTCAAGGATACGAATGACTAATGGAGCACACGGAAAGTAGTTTAATGCTTTTTGAATAAGCTTTGCGTGTGTTGGTCCGTCAATTAGATTCATTCATCACACCGACCATACCTGAAGATTAATTCTGCATTCATCATACCATCCGTACCTGCCAATTATTTCTACATCATTACTGACACCGACGTGACAACTAAAATAGAAGAGTTCGATGATTTTAAAATTTGTTATTAAAACTATAGACGATTAAGGAAAACGTGTTTCAAAACACTATGTACTACTACTACTAGTACTACATCGAGAAATAAAATACAAACACCTGTTCAGATGTTGTGACGTAACTCACACTTAGGGTTGTCAACTTTTTTTACAAGAAATAAAGTATATTTAGGTCTGAGAAGAATATCAAACAATATTTTAAAAAATGAACAGTATTTTATTTACTTAATGTTTTAAATACATATTTTTTAGAGCTTCTCGCACAACTTATTAATTTACACTCTTTTTTAAAAACCATACGCCTCACCACAATTATAACTGAAATTAAAATAAATGAGAAGATCATTTTTTATTAAATTAATGGTTGCTCTATTTCTATCCTCCCGCCACTTTGCATTCATTACTGAAAAATTTATTTCAGTGAATGCTGAGGTGGCGGGAACAGAAAGTAGATATGAGATAATTTTAGTAATATTTTTAAATTCTTCTGATAAATGGCTCCACTTTTGACCAGTACTCATTTCAAGAAAATCTTTGTCTTCTGATTCGTTCTGAAACTCCATTATTGTGATTTGTTTGTGGCTGCGCTGCACTGAACGCCCTCTGACTAAATAAAAAAAATGTGTGAGCGTCTAAGTCTGAAACTTATAGTGTTACGCATTTTGATACTGAAAACAGTATTTTGTATACTTTATTTTTTTCAACAGTAAAAAGTATAATGTAGTAAAAAACAGTATGATACTGTTTTTAACAGTGTAGTTGGCAACTCTTCTCACACTACACTGAAGTAATATGTAGGAAATTACATCTGAATCTAAGCGTACTGTACGTTAGTCCAATGTAAATATGTATATTAAAACACGGACTTGAATATGATTTTCAGCATAAAAATTACTATTTTAAGTCGAATAAAAAAATGTTATTGCCGAATCCAGGTAGAAACGTCTCGGATCGAGCTGCCGACCTTGTCCATATGTCAAACAAGTCAAAGTTGTAAATAATAGTATATTTTATTTTGTTTACATCATTTAGTTTACACAACATCATTTGATAGTATTAGATATAATCAGATAGCCGAGGAATTTGGCAGCAAAGTAAAACGCTAAATGCCCTGCTTTTTACACTAGTATAACTATAATAATAATAATAACATTTCAGTGGAAGAAATAATTATAATAATAATTTGTATTCCAATGTTACCGGTTTGTATGTGCAGGACTTGTTTGATTGAATTTGAATATTCATCTATGTCATATTGTATATACTTATATATTGGTATATTCAACTTTTTAGAAAAATACTGTTAATTTCCGAAAAGGTTATACAGGTTATTTACCAGGTAGTAAAGATATCTAATCGCAATCAAACTATATTAATTAATGTACGCCAAGATTTACCACAGTTGGTTTTATTTCAATACTAAACTACCAGGAGTTAACATAAGTTTAGAAACTCACTAGATAATGCAAAGAATACAAGTAGGGTAAATCGATGCCTGTAAATAAAGGAACGGCTGGACACAGCTCGTTTAGCACATAAATTACTAGGGAAATATTTTCTGCCGATACTTTTTCTTTTTAATGCCGAAATGTATACATTTTTAATAATATATTAAACATTTTCAGATTGGCGCGACAGTAATAAATCTCTACTAATCTAGATATTTTAGTCATACATTACATTACAAATTTAAGTCATACAATTTGTATGACTTAAATTTGTAATATTTGTAACAAAATTTTTTGAAAATATGGTGATAAAATAGCAATTGCGATCCAATCGTAACTGTGATAAAATAATAATGACAATGAAATAAAAGAACATTGATATGGAAAAATACAATAAACAAATAAATATTTTTAACATTACAAAATTGTAAGAAACGTATAAACAGCAGTGATGAGATATGTACTTAAATTAATTATATATACTTACTTACTTACTTACCATCACGCCGTTTCCCCTTGGGGGTAGACAGAGACGATAGAGCGCCACACTCTTCTGTCCTGACATACAACTCTCGCTTCATCCACATTCATACATCTTTGCATGCAAGCTCGCCGGTTGTTGAAGCTTGTAACGGGACCATCTTCCAGTATCTGGTTAATCCGGTCATGAGATTTTTGTCACTCACATGTCATCACACAGTTCGTTCAACTTCCTTTCCATTCCTCCCCTGATATTCCACACTCCCAATCTGCACTCTATCCTCCTCTTCGCGCAACCTCCCCGGGTGATGCGGCACGGCTGATTGCGAGTCTCGCCGCTACCTATGGGCATGGCCCGGTCACCTTATTCTACTTAAACATTAGATAGACCTCTCAGCTAATTACACTTTATCCTACAACCCTCATTCCTTACACCTATTCTTATCAGAAACAATTATATTACACACATTACACTAAAATAAGTAGATCAATAGAACAGTAATTTCACCTAACAGACAAATGAAATTACACATTATTGCCTCTTTACATACATTACACTAAAATACGTTGAACAATAGTACCTACAGACTAAATAAAATAAAATATAATTATCTTAATTATATATAATGGTTTAAATTTAGATTGAAAAAAATAATATAATCTTAGTCAAGAAAGACTAGAAATGTAAAATAATAATAATTATAAAAATATATAAAAATGACTAATAAAACAGTAATAAATGTTTACGATGTCCATTATTTAATACATATAAAATAAAAATATACATTGTATACTTTAGTCGAATATAATTATTTTCCGAATTACCGTATTTGAGAAATATAATTTAAAAAGTGAATCAAATTTCAATGTGAATTTTGTACACGATAGATAATCCATCTAGATATCAAAATAAGATCAATAAAATTGTGATAAATATTTACAATAGCGACTAAGCGAACAAAGGCCCACGCTAAAAAAACCTGAAATAACAAACGCACTATGTCGAGTATGTATTCTAATTTCACATTTACATAATATCTTGTGTGCTCAACTGCACGACACGGTTGACCTATTCTGTTGGCCGCTTCCAATGCTGCAATGCGCTATTCATCCCGCCAAGTGTCGCGGTACCTGACGGCAGTGCCGACGCGATATAACATTTACAACAACCGAAAAATAACAACGAAAAAAAGGTAACCCATAAAAACCAAGTTTTTATTGTACTCCCTTTCTTTTTAAAATATAACGACAATTAAAGACGAATTAAAACGTATAACATAACACCAAACTTACAGTAATTTAATATATTTCTAAAATGTCTAATGTTTTTCAGCTTTGATAAGACACTTCAAGCTTTGAAGATTAAATTCTAAAAACAATTTTCAGTCAATTTAGATTTTAGACGGATACCGACGGAGTAATTCAAATTTAGAAAATATTCCGCGACGTTATCGGGCTGCTGTAATCAAACTTTTCTAATGATTCTAATTTGAAAAAAACAATAAAATTTCTAAAATTCCGAAATTATAATATAATTATTAAATTTTTTTAACGAAAATTTGATAGATCTTCTTGATTGTCGCTACGAGTCTACTTGCCAAGTTTCAGCTAGATTCGATCACGGGAAAACGGTTAAAAATCGATCCAAAGTTTTTTCACCCGGCAAGCCGGCAAGCAAGCAAGCAAGCAGACGTCACGAGTTAATATAAAGGGAGTAATAAATAACTAACAGAGCTGTGCACCTCATTATTACACACATGGCGCACACAAACCTGGTTTAATATAAATAAAAAAAAACACCTAATATATTAAAATAAAACACAAATCACTTTGTTTTCACCACTTTATTAGTTTAAACAATCTATACATGTTTCGAGAACAATGTTCCCTTCTTCAGGATTATTTGTGTACTAAAAATTTAAAAAGTTAAACCAAGCAAATGTGATTTGTCTTTTATTTTAATGATAATGTCACCACAAAGTTCAAGCCTTCATACAGAAGAAAAAATATTCTTCGAACACCTAATATATGATATAAAAACTCCTAGAACCATCCATTTTTAAGAACAATAAACCCCGCAGCACCCCAACATCCCATGATAAGCCTAAGTTATCCGCCATGATACCCCTAGGCCCTTTAGTGTACCTTCAGAACCTTTAGTCTCGCCAAGCAGCACGCTTGTGTAATACATATGTATGTATATATATATATATATTATATATATCTATATATATATATATATATATATATATATATATATAAGCCAGATAATCTACTTTAAATGTTGAATTGGATTATTTATTAAAAAAGGGAAGATATATACCTACTATAATTTAACTAATTAACATTTTCTAAAAATGATTTAATTACGAAACGTACCGTTCCGGCAGTGACACATCCCCGCTGTGTTACGTATCAAAAGACTACCAGAGTGTAAGATTGGCAATTCAGAAATTAAGACTAGCAATATAGAGTGCACACAGGCACAGATAGAGTAATGTAGTTAAGGATACGCAAGATGACGTGCGACCGAAGCCCGAAACAATATCACAATCTTCCGATTCATAAAATGGACGTGCTTACAAAGTGGGCAATTTATGCGAGTAAATTACGCGCTCCATTAACCTAGCAAAACGTGAATAATTACAATCATGATCGGCCCGGAGCGGTGACTCGGACTCTGGCGCGTGATGCGACTTCCATAATACTCGACTGATCTAACCGGCAAGACGAGCTATGCTTCATCTCTAACGCGGACAGACGAGTCACGCAAAAGCGAAACCAGCCATAATTAATACCGATACAAAACGGTTTAAATTGATTTTTCAATTGCTTTTGCACGACAGCCGTTTGAACGGGAAAGGAAATTTTTCCACCACCAAATTTACAGCGATTTATAAAGATCTTATTATCATTAATAAAATCAATAAAAGTCTGCAAATTGATGAGAGACATCTAACTGAAAAAACTGATTGTGTCGCTGTGGAGACCTCGAAATGAAATTGTTTGCATCACAAAACTGGGCTGCAATAAAGTGCATCGATACACTCGGACGCCCGAATGTGATTTTCAATACGGATTTTTTACCGTGTCTAAAATGGAAGGTTTCAACCAATGCATACTTAAAGTGTTCACGTATGGCTGCGAAACATGGACATTCAACAAAAGAGAAGTCCAAAACCTAGAAAAGAGGCATGAAAAGATGTATGATGGATACAAGAGTACTCGATGTGACAGAATATACCAAGAAAAGGAAACAGGCAAAGCTAAGACCTAAAACCCATTGGATTAATGAAATCATCAAAATCAGAGAAAATCATTAGACAGAGAAAAGTGGGAGATTCATGGGAGGGTCGTCCTCGCGTGTTTTTCGCGCTGCAGTCAGTACAATGGCTGAGTCGATGAAAAATAATACTAAATATTCGAATTACCACCACCATATTCGAATGAAACTATTATAAATAGAGTGGTGTGGTCTGAGAAGCAGCGAGTACGTGTGCTTTTATAATTGTATTCAGATACGAGTGCGCCCATACAAGGTTATTGAATATCATCCGACCGAATGGGGATAGGAATACGAAACACGTGACAGTGCAATAATTCACGATAATAAACTCTGAACAAGGTGCATTAATTCAATAAGTGACAACTCCCAAACAATAAACGTTGCACAGCCGCCCCGCACGTGTGACACCGTGTGAGGCCGTTGGTGGCGGTGACTAAACAACTAATTGTTATCTGTGACGGCACACACATTAGCTACATTGTGCACATGCACAGCTCTTGGCGTCTTTTGGGCAGAATGGATGGCGCAGTAAGCAGCAAATACATACGCACATCAATTTATTGTTTACAGGATTGTTGCGCTTAGCATGGATATCATTTATAAGAATTAAAATAAAATATACAAAAAGTCACGAGGGAGATTCAAAGTGCTATCGCGGGTGCAACAAAATTGTCCCACCATTCCAGATTATAAGTACAGAAACACAAAAGTCTATTAATTGTGAAACATTTATTATGGTATGCCTTCGTAATTAAAAAAAAATTAATCAATCAACCAAAGTAATTTAAAATGTTATAGAAAACGGAAACAAACAATGAATTATTCACTTTTAAAGCAATCGCAGGTGCAACGCGCCTAACTTCAGTGTACATAAACGTCATAATAAGCACATAAATTTTAATTGAAGACGATATCAATATAATGTAGATTACTAATTAGTGCACTTCCTTTTAAGTTCATTATTTCTTTACAATTGCGTCAATATTCGCCAAAATTTTTATTAATATATTATTGCCATCAATTTTCTTCTCTGGCGTTTCCAATATTGCAATGTCTTCGAATTGAACGTCTGCTATGTCATTCACGATTTCAAAGAAGTGTTTACCGTCAATCGTCTTCAGAAATTGTTTAACTAACTTCTCCATCTTCATCTATATCGCTCTGGCACACTCCACATATCGATGTTGTGTAACATTTTTCTGGACTTGCAGAGCAGCTGTAAGAGCACGTATGAATCAGGGCCAGCACCAGTTTTAGGGCATGTTTCTCCTGGTAACCTCGAGGGTTCAATCCCGTTTCAGGTCGCCAAGTACAAAATATAAGTTTGGCTTTCATCAAATGAAAATTAATATTAAAATTGAGTCTTGCTATAAAATTAATATATTTTAGTTAACATGGTTTGGCAACACACCGCCGATTGATTTATATTTAACAGTGTACCTAAAACATATTAAAATATGTTTTCATTTATAATGTTGATATTAAAATAAACATAATGTATATGTTTTATTTCCAAAATGTTGTACTCCGACATATTTTTAAAGGTTTGACATGTTTAACATTTGTGATTAAAGCTTATTAACATTAACGTCCGTCCGTCCGTCTGCCTGTCTGTCCACGTAACTTCGTGTAACATTCTTAATTTCGTTCGAATTCACGGCTAAAAAAATGAAATTAAACGGCCGAAAATGGGGCTTGAGCAAACACGAAGGCGGCAACGATAGCGACGTTGCTATCGCCGAGCCTGCATTACCCGTCAAAAATACAGTACACATAGGAATTAGCAAAGAGGCGAGCCATTTTATGTTCCGTTCAATCGCCAGGGTTTAGAATAGTACCTTTAACTGCCGGCAGGGGAAATATAAAAAAATGTTCAAATATCCTGATAAAAGTCGTTATTACTATTTTATAGGTATCGGCTATAAATAAGCAAATTATTATTCTTTAGGAACCGGCATTAAAAGAATCATTAACATATGAAATATTACACAAACGTCTTATGCACAAGTTTTTAATTAATTGACAATTTATTTCAAAGTCAAAGACATATTTAAGATTTTTTTTTCTTTTTTTTAAATAGAGGTGCGAATACGGAATACGTGTCATATCAATATTCTTACTATTTTCAAACTAGGCTAAACGCTTGTGCTATGAAAATAGGACTAACTTGCTAGTCTGTGAGTGAAGTTCGAACCCGCGACCTTTGCATCACGAAGCGAGAGTCCTAACCACAAGACCAACAAGCTACTCTTTTTTTTGTTTGCAACTCAATATACACATTTATTTACACGATGTATTCTGAACTCCTCTAATTTTATAAGATAAAATATTGATATTATTAGGGGTAAAAAATAAATAAATACCTTATTATACACGAAGAAAATACATTATCTATGATTAAACGCATAATTAATATTTGATTTAATTTACGGTGAGCCTGTTGTTTTGCCACGCCTTTCGAACACATGTTGCTCGCATTAAATTCATGTTAGGAGTTCGACGGACGCTTTTTTAGTTTGTATCCCGGATATCCGACCAACTTTACGGACCGAATACCGGGTTACCCCCAGGAAATAACATTTTTTGTTAGACTACGTATGCTGGCTATGACGCCAAATAATCATTATAAATCATTTAGCGATGCACCTGAATTACTTCAATTCAAATACTAACAATGGCTACCAATAAATGTAATCGAAATACATTAAATATACATACTGCCATACAGAGGAGCGAATTCCGATAGATCAGTGACACGCTTAAATCACGAAACTTTACGTATCAAAATATACTAAGGCCGAGAAAGAAAGCAGGCCGAGTTTGTAGATTATTTTTAGATTGGGGACTTGGACAAAATTTGACCCGGTTAAGTATAAACGTCTGGGATCACCACTGCGGCTACTGCTGACCAATCATAACGGATAACTGCTGTTTTACAATATCCAAACGGTCCGGTTGAATCCCGCTACGTCTGTACATACGCGTCAATTCTCAATAGCGTACTCACTTTACGCGGTTTCCCCGTGGGGGTATGCAGCGAATAGAGCGGCACACTATTCTGTCCTGACACACAACACTCGCCTTATCCACATTCATGCATCTTCGCATGCAAGCTCGACGATTTTCGAGACTTCTAACAAGTCCATCTTTCAGTATCTGATTAATCTGGTCACGCCACGTCTTCCGCAGTCGCCCTCTCTTTCTGGCGCCGTTAACACTTGCATTATATATATTTATTAACATTCGTCATTCATTCATTCGCTCAACAAACCCAAACCATCTGGACGACCCATTTTTAATTCTATTAATTATTATGCTTTGATTAGCTTTACATTAATTCCTAATGTATTTATTCTTTACTCTATCATAAATGTGAACTAAATTGAAGAATATTAAGTACAAGACGAACAAACCAAAAACAAGTTTCAATTCATTATGACTAGGGAATCTAATCGCGCGATCGCGGTCTAGTTTACAGTATTTATGAATCCTGGTATTAGTAAAAAAAAAAAAAATAATAATGTTAATGATAATAAAATTTAGGCGAATGTTGAAGGCAACAGGAATAGAGGGCGTCCGCGAAAGACCTGGCACGATCAGGTACTACAAGTATTAGAGGATGGCCCTGTTAAAAGCCGCAACAACCGTAGAACGTGTATGAGAAGATGTATGAATGTGGCCGAAGCAAAAGCGGTGTGCCAGGATAGAAGAGTGTGGCGTTCAATCCTCTCTGCCTACCCCTGCAGGGAAACGGCGTGATGGTTAGTTAGTTAGTTAGTTAGTTGGTATTAGTACGTTTTAGTACGTATCGTAATTCCGAATCATTTTTCCATAATGCAAATCATTCTTATTTGAGGTTGAATACATGTATTCTTGTATACAGTATTGCATATTATTACGTATACATTTTTGTGGTTTATTTATAAGCCCGTTTAACATATATTTTTAGAAAATAATAATAAAATATCTATCTCTAGTGATTAATACTTTGGATTCATTCGGGGTACTAAAAATTGTTCAAGACCAAAAAGATGAAATACTCTCGTTAGTTTTTATTCAAAATATTTCTGCGACGGAAAAGAGGTGCTAACGATAAATATATGTACATATCTTAGATAAATTGTATGTATTTGATTTTATGATATTTTTTATAAATGTAAAATGAATGAATAAGCACGAAATTTTATATACTACAATAAAGAGAGAGACAGCATGTGTTTGTAAAGTATTGATTTATAATATCATTATATAAGCTATAAATTTTTAATATGTTTTTTATCATTTTATTATCATTAAAAATTATCATTTTCTAATTCCAGGATCATCAAAAAGTTTCAAAAATGGCAATAAACTTAATATTATCAATATATAGCAATATATATATACTATATATAATTATATATATATAGAAACCCGTTTTCCCTATCCGCCAAGTTTGCTTTTCTTCACAACCAGATACTAGCACCCCCTGGTGTTTATGGTGGTGGATAGCCCTTGGTGTCCCATTGAAAATGTGCGAGTTTGGTGGGGGTAGCTGTGCGCGGGTGGGAGTGGGTGACGAAAATATGCTTTCTAGGACTTGTTTTGTTATGGGAAGGCCGCAAATGCTTCAGATTGTTCCAAAATAGGCGCGCCGACTGTATCGGTGAGTCTAGAAGGTTCCGGAAAAACCCGCTCTAGAACGTTCTGGAAGGAGAAGGTTCTAGAAAATTCTCGAAAGTTCTATAAGGTTCTAAACAGAGTGGCGGAATGTGTCGGTGTGTCTAGAAGGTTCCTGTACATTCAATAAATTGTACCAAATATCCAAACAGTGTACTAAAAATCTACGCGTGCGAAGCCGCGCGGGCACAGCTAGTTATTTCTAAAAAATAGTACAGAGCAAATACATACAATAAAATTAAGAGTGTGTTAGGAAGGCGACCCAAAATCACCATAATTCCAATTTAATATTCAATATTACTTTCATTTTTACAGTACCTTTCCATTGCGTGTCCCACAAATTCATTGAGGGGTGAAAAGTGGAAACGCAATTCAAGGGGCGGGGTAGGTCGGGGCGAAGGTCGAGGCCGCCGGGCGCGGGGGGGTGGGGGGTGACCCCGTTGTCAGCATTTCCGACCCCTGCCGCAGTGCGCGGGAATTCATTGTCCGACGAGCTATTTCAATACCCGCCGATGCTCTCGTGTTCTTTCATTAACATCGTTGTTGGGAAAATTATACAAAAACGTCTTAAAATGTTATAATACATAAATGAGACAAATAAAGACTGATTTTGAAATCTGACATTTGTAGTGTTACAAGAATTAATTTTATGCGACGGACTAATGTGTACTTTAACACGTCCCGTGCGTGTAGGGGTATTGGCGAAGGCTGGCGTGTTACCTTTGACACGCGTATCACAATTTCGCCATCACCGCTATGTACGTGTACGTATATTATCTATGGAGTACGCAACCACCCACCAAATTGTTTTGGAATAAACTTTGTTGTGGTTAATATTTATTTATGTGCCACGAAGTAACCATTAATCAAAAAAAAAATACATCTTTTTTGTTAACTATGATATTATAATAATAATTTTTGGTAACCAAGATAATTGTATATAAAGTCAAACAATGTACACATAAATATGATTTCGGCATTATTTTTCGACAAGATTTTCTGCGCGCATATCTGCATAATATTTTACCGTCAACTGCTGTTTTTGTGTAAGTGCAATTATATAAGTGTAATTTATGATGTTAGTTATATTATATATTTTATTTATTTAATATATTTTGTTCGTTTCATACTTAACCGGTAAATATATATCTGTAGAAGGAAGTTCGACAAATACATAAAATAAAATTTTCAGAATCAAAAATTACTGCCGTACTGAAAGCAATAAAAAGATTAAGGGGTTACATGGGTTTCGCGGCTTCAAAAAATCGTTTTTTTATTGTCTTATTAATTTCTACAACATCTCGAGAATATTATCCTAAATTTTCAAGTCGATCCGAATAAAAGTTTCGGAGATACAGCCTTGGGAAGGTGCGCACTCAAGCTCAGCGCGCCGCAGGTATATCGGAGTAGCTGCTCGTCTATTGTTTGTCCGTCCTTATTGTCCATTGCTTTCACTTTCTAAGGGCAACTAAAATGAAATACGTCAGTTGGTGATTACTTCTTGAATCACGAGGCTTCACACAAAATAATAATGAAAGATTGAACCAGTTAATCTGGAAAATTACTCCAAAAAACTTCCTGCTGGTTCAAAGATCGTTAATATTGCTGCATTGGTCGGTGCTTGCACTTTTAATGAAGGAAAATCAGCTTTATTACTATTTATGCACGGTATGGATTTAAAACATGGCCGAAATTTCCACGAATATGCCCGAAATTCTGCTGAAAACCTTGTTTGCGCAACCGAAAAAAATCTTCGAGCGAGACTCGCGAAGCCAGGATTCGTCAGACAGGAGCAAAAGGATGTCCTGGATATTGCAGTTGCTGCAGGTTCCTTACTTTATGGCCCAGGAATCTACGATTTAATGTAAGTAAAAAAAAATTCCAGTTTTATTGTTACTCATAATTTTAAACCCGTTTTTCTCTAAACTGTGTTTTCAAAGTCGGTTGACAAAATTTTTCTAAAACTACTCAACCGATCTTTATGAAATTTTACACAGGTCTTCGAAATACAATTCACGAGGACTTGGACGAAGGACTTTTATTTACAATCACAACTATTTAAAAAAAAATGTTGAGTATAATTTACCGAAATTTTCATTTTTTTGTAAAAATGTCTGCCAAAAATCCAATTTTCACCTTTTTTTCCTTCGTCCAGATTCTAGTTTATGGTCTTTAAAACACGTGTTTTTTTTTCACTTTAGATGATCCTGTCATGAGTTCTACTATACTATACATATTTCGAGTGAATATTTGAAATTTAAGAACTTATTTTATATTCATAACGCAAAACAATACCATCAGTAGGAAATGATTTTTAAATAACAATAAAATAAGAAAATAACAAATCGACCATTGCAAAAAATCGGTTTTTATAATTTTTTTTACAATTGTTTATAATGTCAACAACAAATAGTTTTGCAAAAATAATCACTTCATATTTTAGATCAATAAAAAATTAAATGTAATCGCAAGTAATTTTTTGTGATTAACAAATCACTTTTCAATTTCTTTTGTCAAAAATGTTTAGTTCCACTTTCGCAGAAATGCAAAAACCGATACGAATATCGCAAAAAATTTTCGTTATTGATATGTGCATCCGTAAAATACGATCATGGTAAACGCCTTCAAAAATCTCCCTTTCAAAAATAAGGAAATGAAGGGATGAAATAAGACATTGTACTCCACCTCCGAAACAAAATACCTTAGTAACCTAAAGTGGAATAAACACATCACAGAACTGGTAAAAAGAATAAAGAAA
Source organism: Agrypnia vestita (assembly GCA_016648135.1). Classification (NCBI taxonomy): domain Eukaryota; kingdom Metazoa; phylum Arthropoda; class Insecta; order Trichoptera; family Phryganeidae; genus Agrypnia; species Agrypnia vestita. Next base: position 3,667 of record JADDOH010020076.1, on the reverse strand, counting down.
TTTATCCATATATTCGTTAGACTAAGGAATATTTTAAACACAAAACTTATTAAAAATGTGTATTACGTTATCGGATGGGAAGGTTCTTATTAAAAAAATCTAAACCCAGTAAAAATATCACAAAGGAGCATTATTAAAGTAATACTGAAAAAAAAATCAACCTTTTCAACGAAAGCTCTTTTTAAATTGTTTCCAGTACCCAAATGTAGATGATATTTTCAAGCAAGTTTCCATATTGAAAATATGCAAAGAAAAAATTTTTACAGAAAACCAGGAATACTTCAAGCTTATGAGAAATAGAAACCAATTTATAATTCCTAACTTTAAAACAACCCAAATGAGGAAACATTATATTTATAAAGCCACTAACTACTACAATAATTTACCTACCGAGATACGCTGCATCAGTAACCTCTCAGAGCAAATCAAAAAAATTAAAATCTTCCTAAAATCAAACTTATCATCAAAAATCATTTAAATCTATATATAGCTTTTCTCAAAATACTTCAATACTTCATTATCAAATTACCTTTTATTACCGTATTATTAAATTACTCGCATATGTACCTATATATAAAATAAGACTCAAGAGCTTCTCCTCACTGATGAGGTCTACATGCCTAAAAAGTATTTTTAAAAATGCCAATTTGATATGTAAATATATATGAATTGTATTACCTAACATACGTGAGATTGAACTATGAGGGTCAGGTAGTGTAAAAGATAACACACCGTTCGAGTCTCCAGGTGTATACAGAGTGCCATACGATTGTGGAGCGTTCTACATAGGACAAACCAAACGCAATATCGCCACACGATTGAAGGAACATATTGGAGCATTTAAAAAAAACAACTCCAATATATCGGCAATCTGCGAACATACATCCAAAGGGAATCTCTGTCACTTCATCAGATTTGACAAGACAAAAATCTTATCAACAGAACCCCACCTTATACCCAGATTAGTGAGGGAGTCCATTGAAATATACAAGCATCCCAATTTCAATAGAGATGACAGTTACAAACTATCAAGTATTTGGCGCCCTGTTCTTACGACATTGATTCAGCCCTTGAGAGACGTCGCAGTAAAGTCCGCCGACGTAAATAGTACATATGGCACGCTGGCGACCTCTATTGTAGAAGTGAACACTCCACAACAAAGTGCATATAATTTACGGCCTCGAAAGTAGTAATCAGTCCGCCCTCTGCCTCCGCGGGTAAAGGTCGTCCTCCTGATGACGTTGAATAAACATTCAACGAAACGTCGAGAATCGTTTCTCGGAAAAATATACGGTTCGTATAAAATATCCGCAACTATTTACAGTTAAAAATACATTAACGGACTTTTTTGCTGATTTTACAAATTGTCAGTACGTGCGTACTACAGTTTCATTATTGTACGATAATAGTTTCAAGGTCAGGATTCAACATTGCAAAACTGTAAAACGTATGTATGGAATATCTTGTTTACGTACTAAGCACGTTAGGTTGAAGCGTTAACTAGAATGGTCTAGTGAAAAAATTTAGAAATGACAAATAAAGCTGTGCGATATTATAAAAATCTATTATACTAAACCTATGCGAACTAAACGGAATCAATACGAATTCTTATTTCGCTTTATGCACGTCATCGTTTGAATAAATTATAAACTTGGTGTTATTGTATATTATAATATTTTAACCATCCACTTGATAACATGAAAATTTTCTCAGAATAATAGTAATAACATCGCTATTTATCAAGAAAAAAAATAGAAAAAAACAAAAAACTGCTTGTAAAGGATTGTATTTCTTCTCAGGCAAAGCTCCTACAGTTCAGATGAATACGACTACGAAGCGACACAGCTAATCGTACGTCTGCGGCATACTCGTAGTTTTTGGCAGCATAACCTGAGTCCACGTATCACGTGCACGACACATGCATGTGGCGTGTGGGTTTTAGAGAGTAAAATATTCTAGCAGTGAGTGTTATTTTTCACACCGAGAACAACTTTGGAACTGACAAAGAGTCCTGAACCGACTCTGCCGCGAGAAAAAGAAGCGGATAAAAAGTCGTCCCGAATTTGAGGGAGGCCGACGTAACACAATTGTGTCAAAACACGTGGCGCCGAAACTGCGGAAGGTAGCAGAAGAGCCGTATTTCCGCAACCGATATCCGGTTACAGTCAGATATTGGGTATATTGATTAGCGTGAGAAAGTGGCTCGAAAAATCAAATGCGTGGTATAATGTTAAATGATACATCAAATAGGTATTTGAAAGACAAATAAGAACGATTTTGTAAAACATCGGTATCCCTCCCCTATGACTAAAACCCGGAAGACTAAAACTATGTATTTCAAGAAGTGTATAAAGTAAAAATAAAAAAAAAGACAAAGAAATATGAATGTGACCGACAGGTACATTGGTTTACGTATTGGAATAAAGTAAATATAATATTAGGTCCTTACATATGAAATTGGTGTTTTGCCGTACTGGCAAATTTGATCTCAAATATCTTCTCTTTGGTTAGGAATTCCAAATCCAAATTTATACAGCTATTTACTCATGTATTTGTGTTTTGAAAATTATAATTCATTTGTTTTTCCTCAATTGTTTTTTTCTTTGCGTCACTCAGTTTACAAAATGAAAAACTTGAAATATCGCGTTATTTACGAGTACGAGTTCCACCGTGGCACCAGTGCTGCAGAAACGGCTCGAAGGATTAATGATGTGTATGGCGACGGTGCCGCAAAAGAAAACACAGTGCGTTTTTGGTTCCAACGTTTTCGTTCTGGAAATTTCGACCTGCAGAACAAGCCCCGTGGACGGCCGGAGACCAAAGTTGATACTGAAGAATTGAAGGCGATTGTGGAAGCGGATCCATCGCAAACCACATCCGAGTTAGCTGCAGGCTGCGGTGTTAGTGATAAAACTGTTTTAATCCACTTGAAGCAAATTGGTAAGGTGAAAAAGCTTGAAAGGTGGGTACCTCACGAATTGAGTGAAGCAAATCAACAAACGCGCGTTGACTGCTGCGTTGCATTACTCAACCGGCACAATAATGAAGGGATTTTAAATCGAATCATTACCTGTGATGAAAAGTGGATCCTGTACGATAATCGGAAGCGCTCATCGCAATGGCTGAAACCTGCCGAACCAGCCAAACCATGCCCCAAACGAAAATTGACTCCAAAAAAGTTACTTGTGAGCGTTTGGTGGACTAGTGCTGGTGTCGTTCACTACAGCTTTCTTAAATCTGGCCAGACGATTACGGCAGATGTCTATTGTCAGCAACTGCAAACCATGATGGAAAAGATAGCTGCTAAACAACCGAGGCGGGTTAATCGCTCTAGGCCACTGCTGCTTCATGATAACGCTAGACCACACACTGCACAACAGACGCCTACCAAATTAGAGGAGCTTCAATTGGAATGTCTATGACATCCACCGTACTCTCCGGACCTTGCCCCAACAGATTACAATTTTTTTCGAAATTTGGATAACTTCTTGCAAAGGAAAAAATTCAACTCCGATGGGGCAGTTCAAACCGCCTTCAAAGATTTTATTGATTCCCGTCCGAATGGTTTTTTTAGTAAAGGGATCGATGAACTACCTATGAGATGGCAAAAGTGCATAGATAGCAATGGTACATACTTTGATTAAATAAATATATTATAATAAAAAAA
>JADDOH010020075.1:0-34164 GCA_016648135.1 Agrypnia vestita | reverse complement strand
TAACTACATTCATGTCGTCTTCTTCCGTTTATCGTATAATTTTCGATTGTTTTCTACGTCTTTTTTTTCGTCTTCTTTTGTTCTTTACCTACTGCTGCATTCACGTCTTCTTTTAATTTTATATCTTTCGGCTTCTTCTTCTTCGTTCTTATCTACTGCTACACTCGGTTGTGACTTTTTCCTTATCTTATGCCTTTCAATGAATTCATTTTCTTCTTCTTCTGTTGTCATCCACTACTTTGCAGCTACTTCTTCCTCTTCTTCATCATATGACACCAACAATAAAGTGTGGCAGTCATTACAGTATACGTAGAATATTGGAGACAATAGGTTGATTCTATATAATAGGAGATGTACTGCGCGTATGCATAAGGTTCATAACACAGGTGGGGTACTAGAGTTCATTTTGTCACGGGTTGCAATCATAGTAGGAATATGCGGTTTTAGTTCAGGACAGATAAAATCTTTTGGACATGTTACATTTCGAAAGTTGGATTCCTTTCCGGTTTAGAACTAGTTCCAAATAATGTTTGACACGGTATAGAGAGATCGGTTCCGGCTCCTTCGTCGCCTCTAGTTTTACAGGCGGTTATGATTTGAATCACTTCATTCTCCTTCGTTATACCTATCTTTGGCATGTTTGATCATTTTTAGTTTCAACTTCAACTTCGGCTCGACTTCAGCTGAACTTCAATTTAAAATTTACGAATTACGATTTACGATTTACGATTTACGATTTACGATTTACGATTTACGATTTACGATTTACGATTTACGATTTACGATCTACAATTTACAGTCTTGGATATTTCATGATGTATATTACGGACTTATATTCGATGCATGCATGATGTGAAGTTGTAACCGCATGTATGCATGTACACATGTACATGCGTGTGTGTTTGTATGTATGTACTTGTCACCCTTCTTCGTTTTCTTTGGCCTCGCGAAAAATCTTTGTTTCTTTAGGGAGTAGTAACATTAGCCCATGCTTTCGAAACGGTATCGTCAAGCGTCTTTTACAATTCCTAGATTAGTGACTACATGAGAATTATAAGCAGGACGTTTAGAGAGGGCTGTAAAAGGTTTAGACCTGGAGTAAGGTTACGATATATATGTCTATTGAGGTTGATGATATCGCGATGTACTTCATATAAGAACCGTTTCTTCAACGCTTACGTATCGGGTCAAGTACATTGAATTATTTTGCAAATAGTCGGAATTCGGATAATCCTGTCAACGTGGTGAAAGGCGAAGCGTTATAATCTGCAGGACGGTTATGTGAGCTAGCTTTGGACTTACATATTTTCTGGCGGATAGCGGATGTTCGGTTGGTTGAACATGGGAATGGAGTCTTATAGACAGGGGGAAGGGTATTAGGTTCGTACAAGTGTAGTGCCAGCAGTTTTAGTATTTTATCAACAGAGAGGGGAGATGCGGGTGCGTGTTCACTATGGGAACAATAGTGTAATGTAGATTCAAATTGTCGATTACTTTTTTCAACAAGTAGGTACGTGGCGCGCTTCTTTAATGGATGTGCATCGTCCTTAGATATCTCCTTTGAGAGTTAGTCGTGTAGTTAGTTGAGAACAATCGTAATAGGAATATACCTTTTGTTGATACGCGATCTGCAGTTGTTATAGGGGGATACGATTTTACAAACTAATCTTTGGAAGATTTTGGATGCGTGCCGCATATAGCTTTGGGGAAGGGGGTAATAGCGAAGAATCATCATCATTTTAAGTACCCGTGTACAGGGGGATATTGAGATCAATGTGTGGTTGTATATACTAGGAATCCGGTTGTTTGGCTCACCCGAATAAGATGAACATCAAAATCATAGTTTAACACAATTCTGGAATTTTAAAAACTTATCGCGGTTCGCGTTCGGATTTGTTTGTATAGTGTCCTTGTCGTCGTGTATATTCGGGTATTGGTGCTAGTCAGAAGGTGTTAGGGGAAGTATACGCCGGGGGAAGTGCTGCAATGTAACGAGCTGGTGAGCACTAGGGATGTACCATCTATAAAGGGAACGAGGAGTGACGGAGCGGGGGAAGTGGTGTCTCTTTTGATCTGTTGAAAGCGGAATGGGGTCGAGTAATTGACAGGCACAACGATGGGACGTTCGATTGATAATGGGAATTCGGATCTTCCCAATCAGTTGAATAAAATAGAAGCGGTCACCTTTTCTTTCGTTTTCTCAAATTTATATTAACCGAGCGCTTTAGAGAAAAAAAAAAAACAGTTGTAGTTGGGAACAAGGCGTCTTCATCACTGCGTGAACACGTGCGTTTGGGATCGTCGGGATTGCTAAACTACTTCTTTATTACGGGGAGTAGATTATTGTAGTAAGGCGTGCTATTTTAATAACTTGCGGCGAACGCGTTTTGAGAGAGGAAGTGTGGATAAAACGGACCAATTTTGGATGGGGGAAGGGTGTACAATGGTATAACGTGGTGTTGAACACTTACATGGGGACGAAATTCTAACATGAAATCAAATTCTTTCAGAACGGGGGAAGCATAGCTATAAGCAGGATTGCTTATACAATGTTGAAGATTTTAATATCTAGTTGAATAACGGGCGCGATCGTATGAGGCGTTCAAGTTACTTTCGATTAATTGTGGGTATTTGAGCCTTACTTGCTGTTTAAATGATGTAGATACGGATCTTTGGTTTCTTATTAACTTTCTAACATGCCTGCGCGTAGGACTTAGTCAATTTAGCTAATACGTCTTACCATAGCTTCTTGCAACACCTGGTTCGCGGATGAATTTTCTAAGGGTATACCAAACGAAGGAACGAAGGGGTCTAATAGCTACCTATGTTTGTGGCGACGCGTTCCTGCTCATGCGATCGTACCGCGCCGCCCCAGGGGGAAGCTGTAACGATATTGGCCTATTCAAATAGACATTGCTGAAAAATTATACGAAAATATCTATCTGCTAAAGTTTATAATAAAGAGAAGCTTCACAAACCGTTAAATACTCTATAATTAAATATTTGCCGGATAAGTAGATGCGGACAAGCTTTATTATTTTTTGCACGCGGGCGTGTAAAGCGGGCTTTATGTTATTTTGTTTAACGAGATGTCCAATCACAGACGCGGGCGTTAGCACCGAATCTGACCAATGAAACGCGTCTTTAGAGTTAGACTTTGACTTTTACACGCGAGTTGGAATCAAAGATGGCGCGAGATAGGGACGATTGTTAGGCGTTACAAATTGGAAAGCGGCACTTGAGTTTTCAGCTTGAAGGTCGGCGGAGGCTTTGTCGAGGAGAGTCCGCAGTAAGGAAGATAATTTGGCTGGATCGATGAAAAAGCCAGAGGTTGATAATAATTCAAAGAGAATTGGAACAGTGAACAGCTAAGCATTTTCAATATTATTTATTTCTATTGCCTTTTTCGTGTATTCAATTTAGAACTTTCTGGATCGTAACAATTATTGATATATGTTGTGGATTGTTTTGTTACGTATTTTGGGACTAGTGATAATTATTACTATACGCGCTTCGGATTTAATGTACAAGAAATCGTAATGTGGCGACTGTGAATTATTGCATAACGCTTATGAAATATATAATTCTGTCGCTGTTCATATGAAAAATCATTTAAATTCGATATTCATATATTACCAAAGATATAAAGGCTTTAAAATGGAATGCTTTACTGACGAAGGGTGTTTCGTGGGTTTTAAAATTCAGTATAATTATGTATATTCAGTGTCGCGAGGTTCGGAATGTGCGAGAGGTTCTTCAGGGCGGATGTATTCTTATGCTAAAGAATGCTTTGTTATCTATACTGGCGATTGAATACACGGATTTCTATATGATTTGTGTTATCTTGGGGATAATTCGGAATTTAATTATATGTTTTGATATCACGATTGTAAGCGTGATATAGGTTCAAATCGTACGAGGAATTTCCTACAAACAATATATTTTAAAAATGCATCTGGATTTTATATTTATTTTATTGAAGCATGAATGTGTGGTTTATTTGAACTCGTTACATGTTTGTATTGCGTATCATTGGGCAATCCTTGAAAACACGATTTGTTCCTATCAAGTCCTTATAAAGACGTGTTTCGAATTGTATATATTCCTTAATTGCCATGGTTATTCATATGACATTGTTTTTATTCATTCAATATTAGATATTTGAAATGTTTTCTACAACATTTTCCATTATTGTGGGCAGTTCGCGGTCTGCTCAGGGGTAGTTAACCTTCGGTCTTCCGTGATCACGTTATTTACTAATATGACAGATTGTTTTGTTTTGTTCGTTTAATATAAGTAATATCGTATTTTTTTGAGTTACCGTAATTATTTATCTATATGATTTTATAATTGAGAGTGATGCAACGAATACTATCTTCACGAATACGAATATCAGGCTTACTATTCGGTGAATACGAATGCGAATATTTCCACCAAGGTGGGGGAACTCGAACATACTTGTAAATATAATAACCTTGATGCAACGAATACTACTTCCACGAATACGAATATCAGGCCTACTATTCGGTGAATACGAATGCGAGTATTTCCACCAAGGTGGGGGAACTTGAACATACTTGTAAATATAATAACCTTGATGCAACGAATACTACCTTCATGAATACGAATATCAGGCCTACTATTCGGTGAATACGAATGCGAATATTTCCACCAATGTGGGGGAGAACGCAAGCATATTTGTAATTATATCGTTTGTGTCTGCATGTGATAGTGATATCACTATACGGCGTAGATGAACTAGTTTTAAGGGGTTTATGTCCTGTATGTGCTTGGCGTAGTGGGAATAGTCTTCTCGTTTCTAGGATTCTATACAGGTTTACAGGTGCTGATATTGAAATATATATACAAGGAGAACACTATTTTGGGAACCATTAATTGGATGGAAGATATTGAAGCACACATACACACAAGGAGGACGTTATGTTAAATACATGACTGGAACGTTGTTATTGGAAAACACAGGCGTCCAGTCGGCGGGACGCAAGCATATTTGTAATTATATTGGTCATGTCTGCATGTGATATCATTGTACGGCGTAGATGAACTAGTTTTAAGGGGTTTATGTCCTGTATGTGCTCGGCGTAGAGGGATTAGTTTTCTTGTTTCTAGGATCTAATACAGCTTTACAGGTGCTGATATTGAAATATATATATATACAAGGAAAACACTATTTTGGGAATCACTAACTGGATGACAGATACTGCAGCACACATACACACAAGGAGGACGTTATGTTAAATACATGACTGGAAAGTTGTTATTGGAATACACAGGCGCCACTAGAAGATATGGGCAGTTTGCAGAGAACTTCAACTTCTGTCAGTTAAGGACCTTTTACCATTACTATTCTTTCGCCTTTTTGCATAACCGTGGATGAACTAGATTGAAGGGGTTTATGTTCTGTATGTGCTCGGCGTAGAGGGAATAGTTTTCTTGTTTCTAGGATCTAATACAGTTTTACAGGCGCTGATATTAAAATATATATACAAGGGAAATGAAGGGCTACACAGGCGCTGGTAATTGCTCAATTTTGGAGAGTTATATTACTTCGGATCAGGATGCCATCTCAGAAGCAGACCAACTACAGAACTAAGATAAGAACCTTTGATATTATTTATTCCTGATGTTTTCTTATGTGTATCAAATGGAATGTTCGTGCTATATAATTTGTCATTGTCTCATGGTCACTATTCATTTCATTACGTGGGTTCAGAGTTCGACGGTAACGGACGCGGAAACAAATTAGTACTGATGTCGGGACGTAACGTCGGGATTATATCTTAATTATCTTTAGGATAGAAGCGAGGTCATCATACGTGCATTCTGCATTTCAAACGTATTACTAACATATATAAATACATATTATTGCGTTTTACAAATTGAATAGGTTCGCGGAAAATAGGTATTTCGCCCGGTTGTGCAATATTAACTTCCAACGTAGCATAATGAGATCTTATTACCGGCGCTAGACTCTTAAGGTTAGGCACGCGGGGATTATAAATGGGATAATGAACGAGAACCGAATGGGGAAGTTCGTCTCTTCATGGTCGGGAGGCGAGGAGTCGTACGTCTTTCACGCCCCGTGATCTTGGGAGGCTGAATTTCGATTGTGGAAAAAGATGAAGTTGGATCTACTCGCGTGGCAAGACAGGGTCGAATGTCGGAGCGCGCGTTCTCGGCTATGGAGTCTGATTAGATTGGGGGAGACACCTTAGGTCAGGGACTAGGTAGGGCCATCTTAACTGTATCTACCCGGTTGTGACTGGGTTTTAAAGCCAAGAATTTCAGGATGGTCTGAAGGTCTTGATGCGGTTACCCCTCTAACATCTAAGGGGAAGAGCCTCTCACGTCTTTTCAGTCCCCTTGGTGCGACGAGCTCGGGCTCTGGTTATGAATGTATGTGAATGTAATAACTCCGTACTCAAGGACGAGATAGGACGTTCCTCATGAACGAGAAATTATAAGAGGCAGGTAGCAGTTCGACGATCAACACTTATGCTCGGGACCGCTTTAATGAACGAGATCTGTTAGCAGTTTAACAATCAACTCTTATGATCGGGACCGCAATCAGGAGCACGATGGCATTACTAACATCATCATTCTCATCATTCACCACCTTTTCTAACTTGCTGTATACAGAGACCTTCGGGGTTCTCCCTTCCCGGCCAGCGAGAAACATATCAGGAACTTCACAATCAACTGTAATAATCATGCTGTTTTACCATCATTTAATATCTCTAGTCAATAAGACTACACCGTGGGATCAATCACATCAACTATATTTGGCGATGCTAACATGGCTCTGACTGACGCGCTCAAGGGAGAGTCTTTTCCAGTCACCCAGTTAGTTCATTCAGCCCTTTAATCAGCAGTAAACATCATAATAATCCGGCTCATGTAGCCGCAACGTGGGATCCTCATCATTATACACCAGTCAATTTGACTGCCCCGCGGGATAATATACAAACCTTAATATCAGACGCGGGATTTCTTCCTGATATGTTTGTCGCCGGGAAGCGAGGACTTCGGGGATTCCAGCAGGAGCAATAGAGTCTCGGCTTGATCTTGGTCTGCAGCTTAGTGTGGGAGGTTATGTCTAAACAGGAGTTAACCACCGGATGCGGCGATGCTCTGGGGCCGCATCCCCCTCCCCCCTACAGGGGGGGGGGGCATCTAAAATCCACGTTTGAACAGAAGTGGTTAGACACTTCTTAAATTTCACTTACAAATCTGTATCTTCCATTCCCTTAGAATCTCGGGCTGCGATAATGTCAGACAAAGCTTGCCCTGAGCCTCTGTTGCGCCTAGTTGTTGTGAATATATATATGTTTGTCTTCCCCTACTATGTACTATGAACAGATTGAGCAGATCGGACAACGTGGGATGCGCTATTGGTAGGTTTCTTACTTGTGTTTTGAATATAACGTATGCTATTATATCTTGTAAATCTGTCATAAATGGGTGCCGCATGTGGTTGTGCTGACACTGTTCTAAGCTGCTATTATGAGATGTTGATAATCAATGCGGGCGGAATCTTTAGCGTATGCCGTTAACTTGGCAACGATTGTATTGTTTTATATTACAGTATTTTAACCCCGATGGTATTATAGTTATGGCGGTTCAATGTAAGGGAGTTTTGCTACTAGCGTTTATTCCTCGGCTACGCCGCATATAATTGGCTTTTAGGCCGACTCCGGACGTGGACGATATCGGCTATCTCTCATATAGGCGAAACTGTAGAATTCTAGAGCGGTTTCTAGAAGGTCGAGTACGGATTAGTTACGTGCGTTTGTTATTTCCATAGTTAGGTAAGAATTCGATCTATATTAGTCTAGTCGCGTTAATAAGAATACGAATCTCACCGCGTATCAAAAGAATTTTGGATAGCTACGGACATAACGGAGGAGGAATTTTCCTAACCACTAGATGGATCACGACTGGCCAATTTTGAAAATATAAATTCTTAACAAAAAAAAAATAATATTAACTTTCATGTAAATATACTTCCGAAGCTCTAAGTTCGACTTAAGTTTTTATCTAGAAGCTTAAAGCATAAAGTGTGTGCTTAAAAGTCCCAAAAGCTGTAATAAAGCTCAATTCGGTAGCTTAAAGTCTCAAGCTTTGGGCTTTTCGTAAAACTTACATTATTAAACTTTATAGTTAGGTATTTAGCTTAGGTGTACAGGTGGAAACGTTACAATAGGAAGTTACGGACGGACAGAAAGACATACATACGGGCGGATAGACGACGAAATTTTTATGTTAAATGTAGGTAGGCGTCTCATTTTTCACTTTTATTTTATTTTTATATTATTCACAGAGCCAGACCATAATATTTTATGGTCAGGTAGATTCCTGCCTAAATTTTGAGTCCAAAATGTTCAAGCAATGTATCAATAAGTAGTAAAGACAATCGACCTTAAATTATGCATTTTTAAAAATATTTTCAAATTATTGCAATTATAATTTATACAATTAAACTTTGTTTACACCCCTTTTTTTATTATTGAAAAAATTCAACATGTTTCGAAGCCAATGGCTTCTTTGTCAGGATAACAAAAATAAAATTTAAAAATCGAAGTATAGATAATCAAAATATTAAAAAGTTATATTTTTAATTGTAAAGTTATATATATATATCAATATCTCAATATATCAATATATAATCAAAGGAGACAATCAGATAAGTAGGTACTTTATATTATTTGGAGACAATTATATAAGTAGGTACTTTATATTATTCATTTTCCATATACAACTTTTAAAAATTTTGATTATCAATACTTCGATTTTTAATTTTTATTTTTGTTTACCTGACGACGAAGCCATTGGCTTCGAAACATGTTGAGTTTTTTCAATAATAAAAAAAGTGGTGTACACAAAGTTTAATTCGATAAATTATAATTATAATGTCACCACAAAATAATTTTGCTGTGTTTGAAGAAGTTATTTAAATTACGCTTGTATGCCCTTAACCTTTAAATCACTAAGAATTGACTCTGAATTCGGGCCTAAGAACTTTTAAAAACCTGTAAATGAGTTCTTGTGATGAAAAATCAATATCTTTGAAGAATAACACATTTAAAAAATTGGTTTCAGGTGACTATATTCGGGATAAGTATGACGGAGCGACAGAAGTGAAAGTCAGCAAGCGGGGCAGGCTGCAGCTGAAGGACCCTCGCTTTTCCCTGCCGACTGCACAGGACCTGGTGTATCTGGAGGGCTCGCCCAACTACTGTATCAGGAATGAAAATGTGGTAAGTGGATTATCTTGACTATGTACGGTCTGCCCACATTCTTTTTTGAGAATTTCGGTCAGAATAGGTAAACTACCAAATTAAAGGGGAATTTAAAAACAAACTTAAAATACATATTAGAAAATTTAAAAACAAATCAAAATACATAATACAAAATACATTCACATCAGACCTGATGGTGGACCATGCAATGGGATCCGAAATGTCGGCAAGAAAGGTCGTAAAAACACAGCGTAATACCCCAGAAGACACAAACCAGGAGATTCTGAGCGGCCGTGAAAACCTAAGAACATTCTATAGGTACTATATATTGTTCCAATTTTAGTATATGTACTTGAATCGGCAGTACATATACTAAAATCGGAATGATACAGAGATCATTAGCATAGCCTCTGCGCAAGCATGACATGCAAAATTGTGATTAGGAAAAAACATTACAGTTTATTATAACTCACGGGATTTTTTAAATTTTGAGTTTTCCGACCAAGTCTCATCCAGAGACTATATAGTAAGTATGCGGTAGTTAATCTTAAAAAAAAAACTATTTCATATGAAACATGCATGTGTGTATTTCCAATGTAAATCTAAGGTGATTTGATTGTCATACTTTTGATGCTGTAGATGGAATGGTTGTACTTACAACCATTCTATCTACAAATCTATACTCTATTACTAATTTGTTAAAGGTTTCTAATTATTACTGTTTGCTTGTGTACTAATCATCGTTTATATATATTGTTCATTTCTATTGTTAATTTATTTTATATTGTTTATTTTACATTGTTACATTAGATATTGTTCATTTATCTTTAATATGTTTTTGTTATTAGTATTTTTTTAATGCTTCAACAGGCCAGGAGGCCCAATTAAAGAAGCGAAATACATCACAAAACACCCAGACTTGAGTATATCACATAGAATAAAATTGTGACCTCACCGGGAATCGAACCCTGAACCCTCGGTGTGGGAAGCCAGTGTCATACCCACTGCGCTACGAGGGCCGCCAAGTTTATTTATTTATATCATTATTTTTTAATTATTTACTGTAAAATGTGTTTTATGTTAGGTGTATAAAAATCCTTTTAATTTTCTTATTCTGTAAAAGCCCACTAGGGCGTTGATTGATTAATAAATAAGTAAATAAATATTCACACTTGATTTTAACCTACATTCAGGGTTCATTCGGCACAACTGGCCGCGCCTGCAATCGCACCTCCCAGGGTATGGACGGCTGCGATCTCATGTGCTGCGGGAGGGGATACAACACCCTGAAGACAACTCTAAAGGAGCGGTGCCACTGCGTCTTCCATTGGTGTTGTTACGTAGAGTGCAAGACTTGCATACGCACGGTCGACGTGCACACTTGTAAGTGAAGTGGAAACCTCTTTGTTAACAAATGCCCAGAAAAATTCACAATAACTACAAGTTGAAATAAGGTATTTTCTATTTTTAACTACCCAGTAAATATGACAGAGCACTGCTTGTAGAAGTAGAAATGTTATAGTGAAGAGATAATTATTTCCCCTATATGTATTACGAATCTTCTTTAGTGTATCAACATAGGAATCAATAATGAAATATGATGGCGAAAAATATAAATTCATACTTATATTCAAGAAATTGTAAAAACTAAGATACTTTCAACTGTTGATGTTTTAATAATATTTTCAGAGCCACTGTAGAGTATTGTAGCTCACTACAGAGAGCTTTGTATCTCAAACCAAGCATAAGCATACAGTTAAGAATTGAAAAGACTACCAATTAAAAATCACAATTCTATGTTTTTTTAAGATCAAAATTGAATAAATAAGATGAGGATAACATTTTAATCCGTTTATTATTAAATTGAATGACAACTCTGAGAATTCAACAAGAGTATTTAAATGACGAGCTGCATGACTGACGGCTGCCCGGTGACAAATATGAATTTAATATTAAAACTATCACAGGATACATTCCTTTTTATAACTGTCTTGTTACTTTGATGGAATCGTATATACTTATGGAAAGGACTAAGCAAAAATGTGTTCCCCATCTATTATGTTCCATGATATGCAAGAATAAACAAAGAAAATGTGAATAAATGAAACCCGTTATGAAACATTTTTGTAAATAAAAGCATTAAAAGTATATTTTCAAAGAAATCAAATTTAATTTGGTGAAATGGCATTTTTTCCAAAATATATCTGGTATATTATTGGAAATACATTTGTATCATTGAAAGTTCATAAATTATTTTGAATATGTACTTGCATATAGAAAACTTACTGTATACAATAAATAATTTGACTAGCATAACATGGGCAGCATTTTCAGAATATGATTTATCATTTTCATTTTCCCACATTTTTGTTATTTTTGACACAATTTATTTGAAAATTGTAAGGTTTAAGTAAAATAAATATATAAAGGTACTTATATATGCTCCAAATGAAACTTTTAGAAAAGTTTTCAGTAAATTGAAATATTTTCATAGTAAAAATGTTGAAGATTCTTTGCTCTATAATATTAAGTAATTTGGTAGTACTTATGCACTTTTTAATGAGGTCTGGAATAGCAGATTGAAATGAAAACCAACCAACAAATAATCTGAGCAGAAGCAACGAATCTTTAAGTCGCAGAAAAATTGAGTTTTTTTTATTAATGTTCATATTGACGTAGTAGACTGAATATCTGTATAATTATATAAATTCTTACCGTGTGAAATTAATTTGTTGATATTGATAAACATGTAATTTATTATTTATGTATTTTGTAAAATGTTTCTTGTATATATCTGCTTTAATACATATAGTTTTACTTAAGACAATATATTTAGAATTATACATGCGTAGAAAGAATGAGGTGAAAAAGTATTTAAATATGTATTACTTAAAAACTGTTTTATCAATTACTTACATATTTCGAAGAGGCTCACTGAGAAAATAATATTCCAATAAATATACAGATAACCTATTTATAACTTTTGCTATAAATCTTTTAAAATGTAGCTAAAAAGAGTTCATTCTCGTTAGTTTCTATCGTGAGGTTTTTATTTTCATAGTTAACACTCTGTGGGCCATATTTGTGGCCCCTGCCGTTGGCTACGCTAAAAACGCACCATCATTAAAACCTATGATTTTAAGTATCACATTTTACATTGGATGCCACAATTTGACTTATCTAGACAATACTTAATAAAATGAAAGACTTAATTTAAAGTATTATTAAAATTTAAAGATTAGATTTAAGTGTGTATTATAACTCATAGAATTAATTTACCAAACATAAGAATTATTTTAGTATCATTTCGGTAAATATTTGGTTTAAAAATATATACTTTGTAAAATTTTCTTGAAGAGGCTCTCTACTTTAGAATATAGTATAAAATATTTCTTTCACATTCAATGCTTTTAATTTATAAATGTATTGAAGCATTCTTTTGAATCATCATGTGGACGTACTGGTATATAATCAAAAAGTCAATGGCCAAAAGCACACATCATTCTGATTTTTTTGAAAGATTTAATCAGGATTGGAACATTTTCACGAAGTTCCAAAAAATCTTCCAGTCTTCTTTACATCACTATTAGTTATTTGAAAGTGACTTTTAAGAATTTTTCTTCAGTCAATTTAGAATTTACTATTGCGAACAATAATTTTTCTCACTTTGATACACTCATACATGAGCCCATGCAAATCCCTCATTGGTTTGGCATTTAAATGACAAGAGGCTAAAAATTTCTTTGTGTACATCTACAAAAGATCTCTGACACTAGCTAAAAAAGACTGCTATAGGTCACTTTTTTACTCATGGCACTGTACACTCGGCCACTGATGTTGCAAGTATATAATTTTTACTTGCAACGTCAGTGAACGACTTGAAGTTGGTTCCTCACCACAAACGTTGGATTATTTTATGGAAAGAGAATGCAACCTTAATATTAATCACTCTGTCAATGCCCTGGATCATGTGAAATAAGTAGGTGAAGAATTTTTTGTTAAAATTGAGCAGTGTATTTTATTATATTGATACAATGGACAGTCACTAAAAAATTTGAAAAAGTTTTAAAAATGGTTAAATAATAAATATTATCAATGCGTAAAATTTACATTAAATTAAAATCAACACATTGCGTGGCGATGTTTCTAACCAATAGCATGCATTAAGTGCATTGTTGCATTACTTTCTAGCGTGAACCAGTCATAACTTTGTCTCTTTCGGTACACAACACACCTTGAAGTGCCATGACCAAAAAACTGACCTGTAAAATTATCAATGATCACAATTCTAATTCGCTATCTAATGCAATGGATGATTTTCCTTGTATAACTACTGGCTGAAGGTCTCTCGATTATCTTTGTCCGTTGGTACTCGCTGCCACATATTTTGGCAGAGTTTGATGTTTCTTTAATTCGGCGGGCTTTGGGACAGCCTGTCTGACTCTAGATCCCTTTGGGGTACTGCGGGATGACTACATTCGTCAAACGATTATGTATCCTTTGAGCGAAGTGGATTTAGCCAAATAATTCTATTGTATTAACTGCTCTTGAAAAATTTGGAAATTTTTTAAATATGTAACATTAAAAATATTACACTACTATATAACTACCCTAATTTCAATCTTAAATTATCTTATCTAAGTTGTATGTAAACATCTAGATTTTCAATATGTAACAACTCTAGGTATGTATGCTTCCATTAAATTATGTACAAATAGCTTTAAATATTAGGTCCTTACATATGAAATTGACGTTTAGTATGGGAGGAACATAAAGTCGATTTTTTTTTGTTATAATATATTTATTTAATCAAAGTATGTACCATTGCTATCTATGCACTTTTGCCATCTCATAGGTAGTTCATCGATCCCTTTACTAAAAAAACCATTCGGACGGGAATCAATAAAATCTCTGAAGGCGGTTTGGACTGCCCCATCGGAGTTGAATTTTTTCCTTTGCAAGAAGTTATCCAAATTTCGAAAAAAATGGTAATCTGTTGGGGCAAGGTCCGGAGAGTACGGTGGATGTCTTAGACATTCCAATTGAAGCTCCTCTAATTTGGTAGCCGTCTGTTGTGCAGTGTGTGGTCTAGCGTTATCATGAAGCAGCAGTGGCCTAGAGCGATTAACCAGCCTCGGTTGTTTAGCAGCTAGCTTTTCCATCATGGTTTGCAGTTGCTGACAATAGACATCTGCCGTAATCGTCTGGCCAGATTTAAGAAAGCTGTAGTGAACGACACCAGCACTAGTCCACCAAACGCTCACAAGTAACTCGCGTTTGTTGATTTGCTTCACTCAATTCGTGAGGTACCCATCTTTCAAGCTTTTTCACCTTACCAATTTGCTTCAAGTGGATTAAAACATTTTTATCACTAACACCGCAGCCTGCAGCTAACTCGGATGTGGTTTGCGATGGATCCGCTTCCACAATAGCCTTCAATTCTTCATTATCAACTTTGGTCTCCGGCCGTCCACGGGGCTTGTTCTGCAGGTCGAAATTTCCAGAACGAAAACGTTGGAACCAAAAACGCACTGTGTTTTCTTTTGCGGCACCGTCGCCATACACATCATTAATCCTTCGAGCCGTTTCTGCAGCACTGGTGCCACGGTGGAACTCGTACTCGTAAATAACGCGATATTTCAAGTTTTTCATTTTGTAAACTGAGTGACGCAAAGAAAAAAACAATTGAGGAAAAAACAAATGAATTATAATTTTCAAAACACAAATACATGAGTAAATAGCTGTATAAATTTGGATTTGGAATTCCTAACCAAAGAGAAGATATTTGAGATCAAATTTGCCAGTACGGCAAAACGCCAATTTCATATGTAAGGACCTAATATAAGATTAAATTTACACGGATCAGTATTTATATTGTAGAAATCTATTAAAATTTTGTGTTGTAACCGTAATTACGAGATTTGTAATAATGTTTTAATTTCTAAGATTAAATATTAACTTAAAACTGATAAAAACAAAATAATTAAAAATATTGTGGCAATAGAGTAGTTTGTGACTGTAAGTAGGTAAAAACATAGTTTAAGGTTTAAATTTTGTGGTTGAGATCAAAACAAGTTTTCAAAAAATATTACATTTTTAACACAACTAGCATGTCTGTGTTTTGTAGAAGATGATGACTTACATTTGAAGATGCTAATGATAGAATCTATATGAAAATATAGAATTGTGCTTAGAATAGATTTATTCATAAATTTGTGTACAATTTTTATACTTTCATATTTATGATTGTGATTAATAAATTTATTTATAATTTTTTTCAATTTCATTATTTTAACCATTTATAGGGAATTTGGAATCCACCATTCTCCATGATGTGTAATTTCAAATATGCTGATGAGTGCACTTATCGAATTGAATCTTTTCTATCGACTGTCTAGTAAATTCAATTGGTCTTAACTTGTTGTGGGCCGTAAATTTTCGGAATTTTTTGTGATTTTTCTTTTTACGAAAAAACCATGAAAACATGCGTATATTAAAAAAAAAACACACACATTCATATTATTTTATCGTAAGTGTCGAAACGCAATGATTTTTTTATCATTTAAGTAAAAAAAATAATCTTTTTTTGAATTTCCATAATGTTGCCAGCGCAACATTTTCTGAAAAATAATAATATTTTTTTTATTTGTTTATTAGAGACAACACTACTATTAATAATAATAATCTTCTTCTGTGTGATATATTTTGTTGCACGGCACGGCACACGACGGGACATCGCACTCATAACACATAGATATGATACACTTTCACACACACACATATTTCAAATAAACGCAACAAAATTGTGTGTATTTTTGTTAATAAATCACTATTAGTATTCAATTGAATCATAAACCAACAAAAACTGACAAATATCGCAAAACATATCGTATATATTTGTATATACGTGTACAAATAAATCGAAAATCGAAAAAAATAAATCGTATTTCCCGCGCACATTGCGCGTGACCTTGACGATGGAATATTTGAATTTCGATTGCACAACACGCGATCGGGGCGACATCTACAACTTCTCTATACGATTTTGACGGCAGAAAAACTTCCGTTTTGATTGTTGATTTAAAATATAATCGGTGATGTTTTTGAGTTGAAAATGGAACGACAGGTCACAACAGGATTTCTCTATTGGGAAAAAATTACGTTTTTCAAATTCGATAGGCGGCCGTCGATAAATAAATTATTTTGTGCCTGTCGGATATGTGCGTCCGCGGCCCAGGGGGGGTTAAAAAACAACTTAGATATCAGGAGACCATAAAATTGAAAGGCGGTTGATATTTGTACAACTATTTAGTTTGGAGTATGTCAATAGGGCACATATACATACTTTTAAAATTTTAAATACAAATAGTGAAAATTCATAAATATTTGCCCTTTTCACATGTTCCCTGATACATTTTTGCAGAATAAACTGAGCAATCCCTAGTTCTCTTACATGCAAAGTGCTAGAGAAGTGCGTGTGGTGCGCAATGAAAAATAATATTAACTCTGTAGTCTCCTGGAAGGAAACTCTCAATCATTTGGGTACACCCTATTACCTTTCCACAGTTAATATATGTTGTAGGTATGTATTTCCTTTGAATATAAAATTTTGCAGAAAGACGTATTCTCCCTAATGTATTAAAATAAGAAGGCAGATAAAAAAAAACATATTTATTTACTTACAACTAGGCATACTATACAAATCTTATATATAATTATAAAAATATTACAATAAGACATTTAGGATGAATTGACCATTTAATAATTTGGACAAAAACCAAACATGATGTTAAATTGATTTAACGAGAATGTATTACATACGCAGAATGGTCACCAGACTGCATGGTACAGCTATTCTGTTGGCTGTTTGGATTGGTTCCCCCAACCCACAGAAGATCCCACTTCTGTGAGGTGTTGTCTGATGGCTCGATCCAAAATTGCCTGCGGGATGTAAAGGTTTGTATTATAATTATACCAGGATAAAAGAAAACTTACAATGAGATGGAAACCACATATTAACAAAGTGGAATGGTGTTCACCTCATTATCAGAAATAAGTAGAACAGTTTAATTAATATGGTCTTTGATATACCAAGACTTCTTTGAGGTCTTTCTGTCTAAATATTTTGCCATGTATTTTTACATTTTGGACAAATAAGAAATATTTATTATATTGGTGGTGACATCAAAGTGGAACAGGTAGGCCTTGCTGTTAGTTTAAAAGACTGTGCTAAAAAATAACTTCAGGAACGGTGGTTAACACATGATTACATGATTAAAAATCGACATAGTTTTTAATATGTGGTAAAAAAAATATTTTCAATACAGATAAGACTTTTTAAAGGTCCCTTTATATAATTATGTAAGGTAAACATATATATTTACATTATTTTAGTAATTATCATAGCCATGGCATATCAAATTTGCGTGCGTTCACGCCGACGTATCATTACCAACTAAATTCAACGACGAGTGACTGCAGTACGTTTTTGTCGTGTTAAGCGACTCTACCATGCTCTTTCGATATTGTTTTCTCTTTCACCGAAACCCAAGCAACCGCCACCTCTGTCCTACATGAAATGTGTGGAATTGTCATGCTATTTCTCGCTCGATTTAACTGCGACATGCAATATTCTGCTCTCTTTTACACACTGGCCGAAAATACGAGAGTAATGAATAAATATTTTTTGATTAAAAAATCCGTACATTCGTAACAGCTTAATTGACTTATTTTGGTGTGAAAATGTCTATTCGATGATTACAAAAAATGTGATGTTTTAGTTTTAGTTTAAATAAGGTAGATATTTCACATTTTCTATGACATGTAGAGCTACGTTACACCACCGACACACAGGAGTTGTCACCTCTAAGATTGCCATGTAGACTTCCTAAATGCATTCTGAAAAATAATACATCCCGAATCCTGAGGCCCCGGACCAATTTATTGGATTTAAGGGATTAATACGTATAATCCCGAAACTTTTGCAATTAATATTTTGAATTTAATCCAGGGTACTTAAATTAGATCTAGATTTTATGACGAAATGCTTTGAGGAGTTATTCCATTAAATCTCATTTAAATGTAATGCATCCAATTCTGCGGCAAGTAGCTTCAAGGGGAGTTTTTCACTCTGCTGTTAGGTTCAACCCACGGTCTTTATATTTCGCATATTTATTATCACATTCCCTTCTCCAACTTCCCTCAATAATGAACATGGGATGCAACTTGCAACAATTGTTCTCCTTGTGTCAAAAAGTCTTTGGGTTTTGAGGTGAGGGAGATGATATTATTGTAGAGCAGTAGGGAAAGAATTAACAAATGACAAGGAAGGATGGAAGGGTATCGAAGAGGCCTATACCCAGCAGTGGAGAGATGAAGGCTGAAGAAGAAGAAGAATAAGAGGTAGGAACTTCTCATCATCCCTGTATATCATCATCTTCAGTCTAATGTAAGATAGTTGTTGTGGTTTAGTACTGAGAACTAATCGTTTACTGTATTTAAAACTGTTTTTGTTTAGAATTCTGATGGATTTTTCGTCAATGCCATTTTTTTAAATGAATTTCAGTACTCCAATTTAAACTAAATCTGCAAAATTGAAAATGGAAAAAGGACTAAGATGGTGTGGAAATTTTATAATGAGTACATATAAATATATACTCATTTTATAGAAAAACATATGATGTGGTAATGTTGGATAAACGGATAATAAGACATGTGCGGGTGGCATAAAATAGCAAGAATTGCTTAAAAGTTTTTTCAATTGAATAATGCAAATTGAGAAATATATTGGTAGCCAGGCTCCTTCCCATACAGAGAAATACGATAACATAATTAATGCACCTCTACATATTTCAGTCCTGTATCATTTGATACAATGTGCTTTGGGATCTTTAAATAGCTGGAAATTAAAAAGGGAGATGTAATGCATCACAGAAACCGTCACAAAAAGCATTATACAGTAGAACATCGTTAATTTAAAATTCAAGGGACATAAAAAAAAAATTCGAATGTGGAACCCTGTTAATTTGAAATTCAAGGAACCAAAAAAAAAATTGCAATGCGGTTGCCAAACTCGTCAAAAATCGTTAAAGTCTTGAAAAAAAAGCCACTAATTTTTTGAAAAGCGTCTGTATTTTTGGGTATTTCAAGTAATCATTTCGAAAAATCAATATTTATTATGCTAATATGAAGATTGCGACATTTCTATCACTATTCCCCAATATTGACATGTTTGCTGTTCTCACTTGCAAAAGAATCGAAATATTTTTTCCGTTTTGTCACATTTGGATGGTTATAATCGAAAATGTTTAGAGTTATATTTGAATTTATGGAAGGTTTCTTCAATCTCCACTCGATTTTAACTTTCGGTTCCGCCTTTTTTTCTGGCTGATACCAGCACACAGCACAGTTATTAGAAATACAATCATTCCCAAATATGTGAAATGATAAGATAAAGTCAGTAATCTAACAAAGAAAATTAAAAATTTCAACAACGCAATTTTAAACTCGTTCAAATATGAGTAATTAGCGCAAACTATCCGTGCATATTTGAATAGATTGTTAGTTTTGTGGTTAGGACTCTCGCCTCGTGATCCAAAGGTCTCAGGTTCGAATCTCACTCCAGACCAGTAAGTTAGTTGTATTTTCATAGCACAAATGCTTAGCTTAATTTGAAAATAGTAAGAATATTGATGTGACATGTATTCTGTGTGTTCACATCTCTATTTAAAAAATAAAAATATCTAGGCACCCAACTGAAGAAAGCATGCAGGGGTTTTGCCAATTGAGGAACTGCATCGTAATATGTATAGATAAAATGGATTCCACAAGGTACCACGAAACACAGAGAGGACCTCACACGAATGCATGCGATCAAAAAAATGCGTGCATTATTAGTTTTTATAACTTGTTAAAAAAATTCAAATTATTTCACTTAAAATGTTGAATTACGAATTGCCGGGTTTTTTTTAATTATCAGGGTTAATTTACAATGAAATAAAATTTTTGCGACATGTGTTTTTTTTTCGAATTATAGCGAATTTTGAGTTATTAGGGTTTTACTGTAATTTCCATAGTGCAATTGGGAATTGAAACATATAAGGTTTATATTCTGATCGTTCAACATATTTAGATACTGTAATAAAATGCATGTTTTATACAAACCGTATGGATGTGTAGACATACTGTTCATATGAAATATCCGTTTTAATTCAATACCCAAATTGTAATTGAACAATTGTTGAGTTTATATTACATACAATGAAATGAACAGCCAATATTATATTTAACAGTTAATATTGCGTTGAACAAGTAATAATCATACCTGAATATCTTTACACCCTTGCATGGCAGTCTCTAATACTTTTGGTAAGTGGTCCACGTGGAACCTCTGCGACATGGAGAGGAGTGCAATGTTCCCTGGAAGAATTAAGGATATAATTTACTAAGTTGGTAAATAAAACAGCGCTAAAATGCAAGGAAAGCAACATAGTGTTAAATGGTAGGACAAAATATCACCTGAGATCAGCAATAATGAAAAATATATAAATACATATGTACATTGTCACACTTTCGTACTTTACGTACATCCAATCTTTACGATGTCATTACGATACATATTGTCATTGTCAAATGATAATTGTAATTTTTTATTGTGAAGTAAATAGCTTCATATAGTTTTGTCCGATCCGATCATTACAGTGATTTAATATACATAATGTCATTGTCAAATGATAATTGTAATTTTTTATTGTGAAGTAAATAGCTTCATATAGTTTTGTCCGATCCGATCATTACAGTGATTTAATATACATAATGTCATTGTCAAATGATAATTGTAATTTTTTATTGTGAAGTAAATAGCTTCATATAGTTTTGTCCGATCCGATCATTACAGTGATTTAATATACATAATGTCATTGTCAAATGATAATTGTAATTTTTTATTGTGAAGTAAATAGCTTCATATAGTTTTGTCCGATCCGATCATTACAGTGATTTAATATACATAATGTCATTGTCAAATGATAATTGTAATTTTTTTATTGTGAAGTAAATAGCTTCATTTAGTTTTGTCCTTCTTCGTATTATAAAACCTTTGACAGTATCACACACAAAAATTTTGTACACATTTATTTAAAAACTCAAATTGAATTCGATGTCACAGGAATATTTATTTTTACTATGATAATATCCTTGAGATCGTACTGATTGATGTCTAAATATGTACAATGAATCATTCAATTTCATTGTCTCTTATATGATCCACTATCTATCAGTGCAAGCAAACATAATCAACTATCCTAATTTCAAATATCGGTCTGTCCATAATTTGTTGGAATTAGAACAACACCGATGATGACTAGCTGCTAATGAGTGACACGTCAATCAGCGCGCGGATCGTGGTACACGCAAGGGTCATTATTAATTTTAGCATGTCCTGTGATTGTTCAAGGGTTTTCAGCTGTAATAGTAATAAAATTCTTTCAACATTTTAGTATTTTCTTAAATTTAAAAAAACTTAAATTAAAATGCAATAGAATTTTTGTTACATACTTACCACTTTCCTCTGCCTATATGGCTTTAATAAAAAAATTAGTTTTTGCCAATGTTAGAAAATAATGCCAATTCCAAAGGATAAATCAGAATTCATGAAAATATGCATTTATTAACCCCATGTTGACCCCATTAATTTAAAACAATTTTTTTTGTTTTTTTTGCCTTCTGACAAATAAATAACTTTTGATTTAATGAATTCTGTGACTTAATTGCATTAAAAATGCATTTTTATAAATGGGATCACATCCTTTAAAAATAAGTCTCTAAAAATACAAGGGCTACGTTGAATTTCAAAACTCACCACTAGTCGGTAGACACGCTACCGTCAGATTGGCGCCCCCGAGAGTCTCCTCGAGGTGCGACACGTCCACCAACGGGACATCTCCGGGGGCCAGACTCGCGGTGCACGCACACACCAGCTCCCTCAGGGGCACTCCTGCATCCACTAAGGCCAGCGTGGCTGCATTTACGCATGCGCAGTAGTTTCCTCCATCAGCCTAAAATCAGTACACATCATTTACAAAGCCTGGTAGTTAATTAACAAAATATAATATTCGGAATCCAGGAAGTAGATTGTAATTAAATTTTATTTTCTGGTTTCTGAAATAAATACACTGCCGCCATTTTGGTGTAGGAATACAGTTAAAGTTTTGGTGTAGGAGTACATAGATGGAAATAATTGTCTAAGTAAATGAGAGTCGAGATATTGTAGTTACATTTTTGTACCTGTTATTTTTTTAGAAGAGAAAATACAGAATTCCAGTACAGATATTTGCTTTTGCCTGTATTGCCCTTTCGAGTCATTTTCAATTAAATTTTTTTTAAATGTTCAAATTATTTGTTAATAATATATATATGTATATATGACAAACTTAAATTTAATGGGTAAGTGTTATTAATTCTATAATATTGAGGAGGCATAACCACCGGCAGGTTGGCCCTGTGTATTAGAATGTAAAACAATCTATGTTGAAGCTGTCTTATAAGGAACATACAAACCAATGCTCGGCATAATTTCATAATGCGTAGTCAAATATATTTTCCTTCTGGTCTCTACACTATTGTGGCCAAGCATTCCACAGAGAAACATGATTGGATGGAGCCAAGAACTATGCCCGTACTCTCACGTAGCGATATCTCAGAAACTTTTTTGTACATTCTTCACAATAGTAAGAAGTATTTTAGCCCTAATAAGTAAGTCAAGGGATACGCTCCGTTTTGTATTGAATAAATTGTAGCACAACTGTTTGTATGAAAAAAATTTAAGTACTGTGAGAGACTCGTTAAAAACTGTAACAATCCGAGGTTAATGACATCTTGATCAATCGATGAATCAATAGACCAAGATGAACTGAAGAGATAATTTAGGTAAATACACTAAAATATTATAAAATGACAGTTAACTTACAAAACTTAAAACCTTGTCATTATTTGTACTAAATTTTACAGCAATGTCTCAACGCATTGCTTACATAACTATCGTCTTGTTATTATAGTATGGATAGAGAAGTACCTGGAGAACCTCCACGTAGATGTCGATTTGAGAATAAGGATAAAGTTCTGTCTTGATGGCTGCAGAGAGTGCCTGTCGCAGGTGAAGCGACATCTCCTGGGATTTCTTGTCACCTCTGGGGCGATTTTTACGTTCTCCTGAAAAAATTGATACCTACATTTAGTTAATATTTCTACAACCATATTTAGCAGGTTGTTGAACAGACTTAAATGTGATTGTATTTTGACAATTAAATTGAGATATTTTTTTCAGTTTGCAGTTCATTACTAAGGTATTCCACAATATTAGAATATTTGAAGCAAGCTAAAATTTAAGTTGTCAGTTCATAGCATTATACAGGGTTATTTGGAAAACATTAATAACCACGCAGGATTATATTCCTGCCTTGATTATGAGTCGAAAGTGTTCAAGCAACTATGACCCTGATGAAAATGATAAAAACCCTACAGAAATTTCATTTGGAACTTTTAAATATGATAATTTTTTAAATAGTTGCAACCGAAACGAATTGATTTAATTTTTAAAATCAGGGCACTCAAGTACACCACTATATCTACAATTTATCCGTAAATTAAGCGACGTAATAACTTTTTAAATACTTAAGACAGCCAAACTTTTATTTCAGTTTTGAAATCAGGGCACTAAGAAAATCTGAGTGACGCCATAAGGTAAAGTTATACCAAAAAAAATTGTCACCTGCCATGTTAGCTTCACCTTGCCATGTTTTAAATTTTTTGAATGAGTGATGATAAAGTAAAAAAAAAAACAATTTATTGAAAATGTCGAGACGGCGTAATAATTCAGTTTTAAGAAATTAGTATTTAAATTGGCTTAAAATAACAAAATTTTTACCTGTGGAAAAAGTAGCCATGCTGTATTGACAGTTTACAATAACTGCTTCTTGTGAACCTTTCATCTTACCAGTGCACTAGAACGATTGAAACACAAATAAGCGCACACTTATATATTTCTAAAACTAATTACAATCTAGAGGAAAAATTAAAATAACCTCTCATACACCCTAAGTCAAGTAAAAATAAACTATTTGATAAAGCAATGTTGGATATTAAATTTATTTTAACATTATGGGTTCACCTGTTGACTAAGTAAAATAATGCATGTTTAATGAGGAACTACATTATTTAGAAATAATAATAAAGATAACCTATAATACCTGATGCGGTCCATAAACAGCCACCAAAACCTTCGTGTTTCCCTGTTCTAAGTAAGCGCTTCCATCTGGCTGATTAAAGACACCTAATTTGCATTTAATTCTACGCAATTCTTTAGGTCTTCTCCCGTCAATCCGCAACCCTTGATCAGACAGCAAATCTCTGTTGGACATTTTTAAAACCGGAGTTTTCAAATAACGAAACAAACGAAACAAACACGCGTTCTGACAGTTTGACGTTTCTGCAGTATTGCCATGTGAAAAATATTCACGCAACCACTATAATATAAATTTTTTCTTTGTAAGCAGGTACTATAAACAAAATATTTTCTTAAAATTGATTTTGCCAACGGACAGAAAAAACATTGAAAACATGAAAAATGTACTAATTAAATACAATATTTTTGTGGCTGTAGTGGTATCTGTTCGAAAAGTTTAGAAAACTTCTCGATGTACGGTTTGGAGACAAACTATTTCATTTAACGCACGCTTAAAATGTTTCAGCAAAAATTGTGCAGATGTCACTAATACCACTAAATTTACAAATCTATGTGGTAATGAATTGAAATCGTACAAAAATAATATGTGGGGATTGAAAGAAAAGGCAGCAATAAAGCAATATCCAAAATAATTTAATACAGATATCGAGGATTACTAATCTATAATGTATTAAATTCGAAATTTTATAGGAAACAGTCCATAAAGTAGGAAACATGATTTTGGAAGGGATAGCTACATACACTCTAGAATTTAGTATGTAGGTACATTCATTTCATGTAAGTAATCCTTCACGGTGATTGCGTTCAAAACATTTTTTAATTTTTTTGGATACTGCTGCCTTTGCTTTTATAGGTACCCTACATATTATCTTGTATATAATTGTACAAATTTTTCGATAATAAGTGATATGCCATATTATTATTAGGTACCTACACATTAATACGGATTAAAAAAACTTAAGATAATATTCATCAGTGACGGATGGTGGATTAGTGGTGAAAGTCAGCCGATGACAATGTAAAACTCGTTTCAAATAATAAAAAATAAAGTTTTTTTTTTACCATGCTTCGGTTAATTTTGTAGCCAGTCTGTACTGCGGTTTGGTGATTAAATATTCCCATGACAATCTGCAGCAGTGAGACTCAGAATAGGAACACGGCGAATTGGCGGGATGAAAAATAGACCGCAGGCTAAAACTAATGCTGCGTTCTGACGTTTCCATTCCGCGTCCCACTTGATTGCTTGCATTTCAGATTTGACATGGCGGTGGAAGAGAATGAAGCAAGCACTCAACAAGGACGCAATAATATATAATGCAAATGTTAAGACAAGTTGTTATCCTTGTCCATTTATTTATACATAATGATGGGGAGATATACCTAATACGAAATATAGAGATAAGCGAAGTAAGCGGCTTTGTTGTGAACGTGTATATTAAATGATGGGTTTTGTATATCTACCTTGTGGTGGACATTCACAAGTTCGTTTGTCCTAATGGTCACGTCTTCAGCTGTGAATTTTTAAACAATCTAGCTATGTCCCTGTTTAGTTATGAACTGGTTCTTAAAATGAGAAATCTCACATCGACACGTTTGTTGTGAGATTATAAATAAAACCAATCATTGGAAGCAAACAGTTAATTAAAATCGTCGAGTCAACCCTTTCTTCAGAGTTGTAGTGTGTTCTATCCATAGACGTAGGTACTATAAATATAGACTAGTCACTAAAAAACTAATCTGAAACTTCTATTTCCTGCTGTCATCTATTACGTACTTAGATGTATTAGTCAGAAAGAGATAGAAATTATTTCCATAACCATGTATAAGAAAGGACAATTAAAAATAATTTTTAACAACAAATGCCCATGAAGTTCTAGCGAATTGCGGTATTTATCCTATGGTATATTCTCTTTTTTTCTTATAGCGCAGCATACGTGTCAAGTAGATACAAATATAAACAGGGTTGTGAATTGTATTAATATTTTATATATATCGCGCGGATATTTATATATATATACCCCTAGACCAACTCCTGCAATGTGCGACTATGTTCACAGTTATTCGTGTGATAGTTCTGTGTAGCAGATATTTTGGTTTGTAACTAGTCTATATTTATAGTACGTCTATGGTTCTATCCTTTTGAAATACCTATTTACTCGAGAAGGAATTATGGCATGATTGGAAAAATAAACAAAATATGATCTTAGTTGTTTTATTTTCAAATTTTGTCGTACCTAATACTAAAGGTTTAATTTTCTTTTTTTACCTTGGTAGCTATTAGGCATCATGTTTACTTACAATCTGAATGTACCTATCATTACCGAATTTTTCGAAATCTATGTAACCACCTATTTGTTTGATTTATAGGTATATCATAACAGCATCACTGTGTTATGCTACAATTAAGAAATTATCAATCGGATCGTCGCACGCTACAAAATAAAATTTATATACCTATGCTTATATACTAATGGAATACCTATATATTCTTACGAATGAAATGAATTAATATAAAACAATATGATTTCAGTTTTCTACCACGTATACACTGATACGCCCATGTATTTACCCACACAAATTTACATTCCATGCAAAAGTGTGAAACGTGTAAATTATTAAGCGTGCATGTTTTTGACCCGTAAAGTACTGATTTTACTACGGAAACAATGATAAGTATTTACATATCCCGCATTGTTTGCACGCTACAAAACTATTGAGAAATGCATAAACATGCAGCCATTGACCGGGTCACGATAGCTTGACCACTAGATGCGAATAAACGGATTGACGACAAACAATTATTGTAAATATCCAAAGAAATGCGCCTTTTTTTAAAACTTGGACAACTTTATAATGATTATATATAAATATAGCACTCGTCTAAGACCACTTGTGAGTTTACGACTACACGACTAGTTTCGACAACTACTGTTGTTGTCATCAACGGGTGATTACGTAAACTATTTATTTGTTTGTTTGTTTATTTCTCTTTAATTTAAATATAAAATTTTGGTTGGACTGTGCCTGTCTCACTAGAAATATCTGTGTTTTTATGTTTATATTTATACAACTGTAGTTGTCGAAACTAGTCGTGTAGTCCTAAACTCACAAGTGAGTTTAGGACTACACGACTGCACTCATCCAAGAGTGCATTTGAGTGCACTCAATCCAATTATTGCAACTCAAAAAATTGCTAAAAAAGTAATCATCAAAACCTCAATTTTAACAAGGACAGATTAAATATTCAACAAATTCGACGTATTCGATATAAAGCAAATTTATGCGAATACTACTCTTAAATACACATACAAACTCAAACAATAATTACCACACGGTCAAATAAACTCAATCTACAAATCCCAAGGTTACATACCACGTATGGATAAAGGAGCTATTTTGGACCCAAATTACCTAATTGCATGCTTGATGAATTAAAACAATCCGGGTTAACCACAATTTACAACCCTAATATAAAATACAAAATAAAACAGTGGATCCGAAACAAGGGGAGAGATAAAATAGGCACACTTACACAAACACACTAACACAATATAACCTCACATATATGATATATTTTCTATTATGTTACTTTAAACACTTTATTACCTATTCACTACGTTTTGAACCTACACAATATTGTAAACTATGCCTGTATCAACACAGATATTTCTAGTGAGACAGGCACAGTCCAAACAAAATTTTACCCTTAAAATTAAATAGAAAAAAAATAAGTGGTCTTAGACAAGTGATATATTTATATATAATTATAATATTTCATTCCACAAAGTTAACGCCAATTCAATAAATAATCTTTTATTATCATTTCACGGAGATAACACAATCTGCGCCCAGGGCCTGAAGGGTAGTTCCGCTACTGGTGGTGGTCAATTTTTGCATATTTGGGCACCCTGGATCGCCTGCCCCTGGTGGAGGAATGTTAAACTAGGTCAGGGCACGCGAGGGGTCACGGAGGCGTCGATATTTGCTTCGGTTCGGGTTGTTGGCCGCAAAAAATGCGTACCTATCCGACAGTCAACAATGTCGGAACTTAGAACCGCTCTCAAATTCCGTAATTCGATCATTCGTGAATTTTCATATTTTATTACACGTCGTCATGTACCCTCCCTCAAGTAGCAGGCACCAGGGCCGGACTGGGCCTTGGAAATAGGCAGTGGGCCATTTGAACGGTTCTCTACAATGAATATAAAGCCCGAAACTTGCGAATTTCCTAAATCTTTTAAATATTTCAATTGTTGAACGGCGTTGCGAGAATTGATAAATCTTGAGAGAAGACGGGCGTAGATTTTTAAATCTCAACAATTAATAAAACTCAATAATTAATAAATATTATATAATTAAACTTGTAAAATATTTATCATAAATATTTTTTGGCTTTTATAATTAATTATGTGGATACATATCTCTATTATATGTATATCACCTGGGCATATGTGAGGAAAATCTATTTATGATAGAGTAAAAAATGAACAGAATCAATAAAAGGGTCGCTTAGCTGGTTCGGGCACTCTTAAAATGCCATGAGCGTGTTCATGCGCCAAACCATGTGCGTGACTATATAGGGTATTTCAATAAGACGCTCGATTTAAAATGGAAATAAAACAAATTATGTATGAGATATCCACTCAATTTTTTTTCATTTGAAAGTATATTTTATGGTTTTAATATCCACCGCGGCACGTATTCTGGTGGTCCAATTTTCAATGACTTTGTCGCTTAAATCTGACTGAATTTGCTGGATTGGCGTTTGTTATGTTGACTTTGAGGACATCAATTGTTTGCGGTTTATTCGCATAGACCTGTTATTTAAGATAGCTCTAAAGGAAGAAATTTAAAGGCGTTAAATATTACCTACGATCTCATTGGCCACTTCACGGCACCAACGCGCGAGATGACCATTCCCTCAAATCGCTAGTGCAGAATTCGGGTTACCATCCAACTGTTCCAGAGCCCAACCAGTGAACAAAAGCCTAACGTTATAAGAACATATAAAAAGGTCCCCTCAGGTCCAACTCCTTCTGAGAGAGGTTTCCCGTGGTTCCCTCTGCACAATGGCAGATGAGGAGTGCCAAGTTCCACAGAGAAATTCCTGCCGTTCCAACAAAGCTGGTAGAAGCTAGAGCAGAATACGTGAACTCCTATTGAGGTACTAATAAGCATTGGACATAGCAAGGAAGGCCAAAAATAAATAATTGTAACTCACATCTAAAAAAAAAGTCCAACCGGTGAATACATGGCGTTGTCTGTTGTATATGTCGTTTACCTTAAATTCCTGGGTTAGTTGGATTTTATGCGGGTACAGACCCAAATCCCTATGCAAAATTCGCCAAGTCGAAGTCACAGAAAGGCCAAGTTCTTGTGAATGACGAGAAATTGACTGCCTTGGGTTCTCCCGTACACTCTCACGCACAGCAGCGACGTTTTCAGCAGATCTTGCATTCTGGTGACGTACTGGTGTTGGCTGATTATTTACCGAACCGGTTGACTCGAATTTGGTCGCCAAACGTCGAATAATCGACTCGGCAGGACGGCTGTGACGAGGATAAAAATCACGTAGGGGAGAAAGGGGTAATGGGAGTCACTTAAGCAAGAAAGAAAATGAAACACGAAATTTTTGTTTAAACTTTATGAAAATCAACTCTTATGGTAGTTTAACCATTAAACTATCAATCTTAAATAGTTTCTTTACCTTTGAAATAACACATTACTATAGTTTGACCGCATTCAAAAGAATGTGCGCAAAAAATATGTGTGTTGTTACGTTGCAAAAAATGAACACAAAATAAGTTTTTATAGAAAGTAATTAACCTTTTTTAAACTAAAAAATATATATATATTTAGAATATCATATTGAGGCTAATACGGGCTTTCCAGGCAACTTTCCCCCCGCTTTCTTCTTACCGGACAAAGCTAGGAATGGTCTTTTGATTGTGATCGACCTATAGCTATTAAACTGAAAATGAAAAATCAGCATTGACCACCATTGTCCACACATGCGGGTAATTATAGCCACTAAGGGGACAATGATTTGTTTACAATTATTTCATTTTGTTGTAATTTTGTTGCTTCTTGAATTTCAGACATAATTATTTTAATTTGTTGTAGTTTTATTGATTGTTGACTTTCATATTTGATTTGATAACTATTATTTCATTTGATGTAATTTTGTTATACTTTATGTTATTCACTTAATGTTTTATTTTTCTTTATATATCACTTATTAATTATACCTTATCTCCTTTTTTATAATTACCTATCAAACTAAACATCTTTATATACATTGTTTTTTTAATGGTACATTGTACCGTGTATTAAATAAATAAATAAATAAATGAGCCTAATAATTGTCACAAACATAACCTTATGGCGAATCCCAGCCTGTGCACTGTGCGTGTGCACACAACCCGCAAGAAGAGCGCCTGTACCATTCTTCATTGTTGTGGCCAAATTCACCAATCTTTTTTTCGATTTTTTTTCCGATTTTTTTTTTCTAATTTTTTTTTTCGAATTTTTTTTATATGGAAAAAAAATAAATACATACTTATTCCTGTTTCGTTGGGCGGCCCCGCCATCCTGATTGGGTGCGGGTGTGCGAGAATTCAGGGAGGAGTTCCAACAATGAAGGGAATTCAGCTGGTCACGAAATCCGGTCAAGGGTCTCCAGTATTATGTGAATATTCACTTGGCTCGCAGAAACACGAGTTCGCGATGCCGTCGCGGGCCTCCACGACGCCTCGCTTGTCGGGCAAAAGGTTTAGATGGGATAACAATACTAAGAGGGGTCGACAGCAATGGCGAAGTGTGGTTCAGTGTTGACAGATAGCAATATTTGTTAAACCCCACCAAAATAAAATGCGTGAAAGCGGGGGCTCCGATTTCGCGGACACCGATTTAATGGATTTCGGATTTAAAGGGCGTAATTTTGGCCGTACGCGATTATTGCGTCGGGTGAAACACTGCGGCAATTTAACACCGACAAAAATAAATATTCTGTATATAAAACCATTGTCTAAAAACTGCAGTCAGTATACAGGGTGTCTTTGATGAGTCTCTTTCATTAAATTTTGAATCGAAATGTCGATAGTTACGGAGAAATGCGACAGCAAAGTTTGTATTTTTATTTTATTTCTGGCATACCTTTTGTAAAAATATGTTTGAAATTACATATTTTTTATATTATTTTAATTGCTCACACATTTTCATATCTTTTTAAAATATGATGTAATTATTTTGGGTTTTTATATTTTATTGGTAGACTATTGAAGTACTTAATACCTTGGTATGAGTCATGGTGCCGCGTGACTTATTGAATTTAGGTATATTTATGCTTCTGTTTTCTGACTTTCGACTTTAGCGGAAACCCCGCATTTATTGTATTCCATTGAATCAAACATAACAATTTCCTTATCTGTCCGTCCGTAACTTCGTGTATCGTCCGTTATTTCGTTCGAATTCACGGCTAAAAAACCCAAATTAAACGGCCGGAGATGGGGCTTGAACCGGGCCAGCAAACCCGAACCGTCAGCTCTACGCATGTCGCCTCTCCGCGGACCGCTAAAAAGATACTATAAATATATACTAGGGCTTAGCAAAGATGCAATGTTCCGTCATTTTTGATGGGTTATAGCTAGTTCTCTATAAAAGTCACGACTTCGGAGGTAGTGGGGTCAGCAACAAGTAGGGCTGAAGAGTCGTTACCATTATGTGATCTTTAAAGTTTCTAGAAAGTCATAGAAAAACGTGGAACTCGAGTGTTAAATATATACTACGTTAACTGAACGGCTGTCAATTATATAATTGAACGGTTACGTTGTCCTTCGCGTATTTTTTAAATGGAACGATTCCGCACGGGGCGCCGATTTTTCGCGATTTATCGTCGCAGCGAAAATTGTGCGGTTAATTGAAATGTAAAAATAGAGCAAAGGCGAGAATGTATTCACCCCGTGACAAGGGCGGCCTGAGAGGGGGGATGGGATTTACTCGATTTCATTTCGATTGGGGATCAGCGGGGCGGGGAGGGGAGGGGTGGTAATATATTTACGGGGTTGGGGGAGGAGATAAACCTCTCTTTATTCCAGGAAGACATCAGCTATTACTTATTACGGGACAGGCGCTGCCATTTTTAAAATAGGCTTCTGGAACAATAAGGCTCATAATTGTTGGATGGGGAGGATTGGGGTGAGAGGAGTGCCGGCTATCGCTGTCGCTCAGCTGAGATTTAGTGCTGTGGGTCCATCAGCATTATTCTTCTAATTTAATCAGTTAGTTAGTTTAAGCATATTCTCAGTTAAGGAATTTGGATTTTGTATTTTAAAATGTATAATTTTAAGGACACATAAAAAATAAAAATAGATTTTAGAGGCACCGGGTATCGATTCCAGTACCTCTCACCTCTACCATCTGAATTACACCCTAATTGATCCACAGCCAAAAATACGTATAAGAATATTTACCTGAATTTACCCCCATGAATTATTTAACGAATTATTAATTACATTAAAATAAAAACAAAAAAATAAATATAGATTTTTTTCATTCACCCTTGTTGTATGTATAATGAAGTATATCCGAAAAGGAAAAAAACGTCATTTTGGAAAATTGAGAGCAATAAAAAAAATTAACGAACTGTTCTCTATTACATAAAGTAGAGAGATCTTCCATACTTTCACCACAAATACACATTCACTAAATTTAGTTTTCTGGCAATCGTTAGATACTCAAAGATTTTTATTAAGTATAACTTCACTTCTACCGCTTTTGCATGAGTACACGCACATTTTTTTTTATGAAAAGTTAACAGAAAATCTTAAATTAACATACATAAGATAAAAAAAAATAAATTATGCCAATTATGAACTTTCCGCTGATGATTGCTAATGATATTAGCAAAGTATGACAATACGAGATTATTTATGTAGGTGGATCCATAACATGCATAAATATATTACTTCTTTAATAACAGCAAAATGATTTTGTGGTAAATTATATATAAATAAAATACTTGTAAAACACCACTTTTGAGTTTAAGTTATACACGACTAGTTTCGAGAATTACAGATGTTCTCATTCAGGTGAGAATATAAACTAAAATATCTTAGGTAGGTACTGATAGAGGTGGGTGGGATATGTGTGGGGGAGGGGGTAGCCAGGGGTGGAGCTTGATGTAGGGGTGAGGAGTTTTTGAATATTAATTAATATTTTTTCAGAATATTTTTTTTAAATATCTAAATTTTCGAGATTATTCATTATTTGGCTTTTATATTTGTCTGGGTGTAATAATTTAAGCGTGTGTGAATTGTACGAGTTTATTATATAGTTTACAAATTCGGAAAAAACCCACCCACCTCTATCAGCACTTAAGCTATTTTAGTTTACATTTTCATGTGTAGATGAGAGCATCTTTGGCTCTCGAAACTAGTCGTGTATAACATATAACTCAAAAGTGGTCTTACACAAGTCTTTTATTTATCCATAAATTATCACGTAATTTCACAAAGTTATTCCAAATGAAAAATAATATCTTCTTCTTCAAATATAGCAAATTTATTTTGTGGTAACATAATTATAATTGATATAAATTAACTTTGTTAAAACCACTTATTTATTGAAAAAAATTCAACATGTTTCGAAGCCAATGGCTTCTTC
>JADDOH010020074.1:0-21120 GCA_016648135.1 Agrypnia vestita | reverse complement strand
CAGAAATTCAAAATCAACAAAATATATTTTTTTAAATAAATAAATATTAAGTTAAATATTGGTGAAGAATAGCCACGCTGCGCTGGGGAGTTTCCAAACACTTTCAATAAACCTAACTTAGCCGGTCATCCCTTATTCACCTTCCCTTAAACCGCAAACATCATCTGGGACCAGCGACGGTGAGGGTCTTCTCTGATCTTCCAGCTCAATATCAACATCAACACGCCAAGTGATAACGCTCAAAATACACATCAATATACATACTAAAGGGTGTCATCAAAAACTTAAGATACTTAAATTTTTCATAAAATACACTAACACTGATTTTGATTTTTTTAAATACACAGAAAATATTTTTAACATATCATTTCATAGTACAATTTATCCGAAAGTAGTTACGTGAATTTTAGACATCATAAAAAATATTTTCACGAGACGAGGCAATAAAGCACATATAACTAATAATTTTTAAATCGGAGCACCATTCTTAAATTTATCATCAGTAAATGTTTCCATAATATTTCACACATCTATTATTGCATCGTTTCTTTCAAAAATTATGAATGTGCATGAATTTTTTCTATACATTCCATCAAGGTAATCTCTCATGTTTCATTTGTTTAGCTAGAAAAAAGTTCTTTGTCGGTACCTCATTGGGAATATGGTGTCTGCTATGTTTTTTAATGAGGGTTCGCAGGTCGTAGAATGAAGGAGCGATCGGTCGTGTTGATGATATTAATTTCTCCAGGAATTAAGCTTCTGGAGTCAGTGAAAGTGTGCAGCTAAGGAAGAAGAACCAGACTGACTGACGAATTCATGTCTCTCTGTCACATCGAAATCTCGCGTCTCTATAGCTCGCTGACTCTTTGTTCGTTGCCCCTTTCAGTTGGGAATCTTATCACTGACGATAGACTTTGAATGTCTGGTTCACGACGGAAAGTACTTAGGTTTGCAAACCCAGAAAATGAAAACAATTGAACAACGAACTGCTGACGCTATGCGGACATTACCCCCGCAGTAACAATAGGATAATACAAATTGGGGTAGTGCAATATCCGGACTGGAAGTACTGAGGTCAGCAAATCCGGACGGTGGAGACAATTGAACTATGGATTACAGACGCTATGTGGTCATTGCCCTCACAGTTTATTTATTCCGCTGAGGAGTTCTGTCTTTGCAAATCATACCTTTCTATATGTTGTGTGCAGAACAAGGTCTTCTTTAATATTCCTCCTTTTTAGTTAGCACGTAATCCCTCTTCCAATCCCCAATTCTCATATTACACGCGCTAAGTACTTTAATATTGCTAAAAAGATCAAATGAAAATGTAAATTCGAGTTGAAATATCAAAACCCTTGAACGATCTTGAATGAGTCCCTGGCTTAAGTGAAAAAAAGTAATCCGGCTTTGTGAAATATCTCTAGTATAATATTCATCAACTCCTGAACCCACCAAGAATCCACGTCTTAGTCACGAGGGATGGTACACGCAATATTTATGGCTAGATACTTTATTCAATTTCGCCGATAAATCCAATTTGTCTTTTGGTGATTGATTGAAGTACATCAACCGCATTTCTACGGTTTTACCGAAAAATAAATATATCCGACGGATAAAGTTAAATAAATGTTCGTATGTGATGATCGTCAATTGAGTCACTTTTTATGTGATATGGTTATCAAGACCTTGCCAAGTCTCATTTCATCATATATATATGTCATGATAAATCAATCATATATAATTTACGTTGACAAAATCAATAAAATGAAATCTGAAATAAGTGAGATTGTTTTATTGTATTTTTTTGGGATGCCAGAAAGTTTTTTGAAATTTATTTTTTATGTATGTGATACAATCAAATATATTCAAATTGAAAAATGTTTTTCTTACTTCCTACCAATAGTTAAAATAGTTAAATGTAAAGAAAAGAATTAAAGGTAAAATGAATGACAAATATCTAATATTGTTTTATAAAGTATCCACCGTATCAGGATGTGAACGTGCTGTGGTCTATTACTAGAAAAACTCTTCATGATAGTGTCCGAAATGTAGACACAAGGAAATTCTTCAGGATTGAGGACATATCATAATGGAGTAGATCCAAAACGAGATTCTGGAAAGATCACGTAATCAGGATGGAGAGTGACAGACTCGTGCATACAGCAGAGAATGAAAACCTCCTGGACGCCCACCAGGAAGAAAAGACCACAGAAAATATGGAGGGATAGCTGTACTTCGTCATCCCAGGAGGCGTAGTTTTCTGTACCACATATCGAAAGATCTAAAAAAAGGAAAAAGAAGAAAAATATCTAATATCTAGGTGATCAATAGATAAATATAATGTTCTCTTATGACAATAAGTTTGAATTATGGAATAGTGATTCATTGAAGTTTGTCTCTAGTGATGTCAATATAAGTTTAAGAAATTTATTAATTTATTTTGATTCCCACCGCTATATTATAATCTAATTAGAAAGATATTAAATGTGATAACTTATAAATATTTGAAAATTTTTTATTCATTTTTTTTCAAAAATGTTAACGAAAGATTCATGCTTCAATGTACCCACTACACGCCTCTAATGACAAGTACATGCGTCTAATATACATATATATATATATGGGGTTATTACTAATCTTCTTTATATATATATTTCTCAACTTTTCCATCGCCTGAATACATCACAGCTTTCACGAAATAAAACTTTTTTTTAATACGAGTCTATGTTGAAATTTAAAAAAATATTCCATGACGTCGTAGCTTTGAAACCACAGTGTCAATAAAACAACAAAAAATATGTATAAAGCTACCCCATAATTCTCCATTTACATTTTACAACCCTATACATTTTGTTAACCCCGTATAAGATATTTACTGGCCGTTCTGTGATATTGCGAGGCACCCACATCTTTCTCGTCGATCGTAAACTTTTTGCGACTATAAAAATAATTCTTATTTTTTTTATTTCAGATCAGTTCTCTCTACGCAGGAAGACGTTTTGCACAACGACCTTCAAATTGCAGAAGAAATAATATTAGGTAAATATGATAATATAATATTAAGTAAAATTGTCTTTTTTACTTCCTCTCTTTTAACTCGTAGCGTCTGCTTGTCTGTTGTCTGCCGAAAAAACTTTGGATCGATTTTTAACCTTTTTCCCGTAATCCAATCGAGCTGAAACTTTGCAGGCAGACTCGTGGTGACGATTAAAATTATCTAACATTATTTATTTTCAGAATATTTTGAGTTTGTTCAAATCTTTCAGAACAGTACTGGATTTATGTCATAGAGACATTATTAATCAATTAACGTATATTATAGATATCTCACAGAGACGAAACTGTATTTCTTATGGGAAAGTAGGTATAGAAGTCATTTGGGTGTACATAGGACTTATGACCTATCTTATGGTTGGCTTAAGTGATCACTTTACACAATGTAACATTCGCCATTTCCACCCATGATAGAATATACCATGCTTATTCAGTTTTTGGAAGTTGTATATATGTTCAAATTGCGTGGAAAGCTTTCACATACGACTTCTATACCTACTTTCCCATAAGAAATACAGTTTCGTCTCTGTGAGATATCTATAATATACGTTAATTGATTAACAAATTTTCGTTTAAAAAAAAAAAAAATTATAGTATAATTTTGGTTTTATCGAAATTTTAACGATTTATATATGGTTTAATTTTTTTAAACCTGGTTTAGTTTTTTAATTGAAAACCTAAAATAAAACTTATAGTTTTTTTGGGGAATTAATTGTTTCAGAGGTGTGTTTGTAGAACTCCATAATCACACATATGGAAATAAAAATAATTGTTTTATAAGTTCTACCTTTTTAATTTTCTGAGACAAATTTAGCTTTATGAGGGCATTATCAATCTTAATATTTTACATTCAACAAATTATATATATATATTAAAAGTATTAGAAAGAGATGCTATGTATATGAATTTAAGAATTAATTAAGTTTTTTGAAATTCTGCACCATTCTAAGAATCAATTCTGTTCAAACACTAATGACAGGTAATACATATAAGGATGAGGATAGATTTACAACTTTGTTAAATTTTTTATCAAGAATATCTTATTTATATCATCCTCGTGAGGCATGACGCGTCTCTGAAAATTAAAATGGTAGAACTTAAAAAAACATTTATTTTTATTTCCATACGTGTTTCTTGAGAAACCTTTTTGAAGAAATAATTTAAAATCCGACAAAACACTGAAGAATAAATATTCAGTATTTAAGGAAACTAATAAAACAATAAAGAATTTACGTACCTTATTTGTTGGGTATTAAAGTAAAGGCAGCAATGTCCCAAAAATAATGCGGTCGTCGAAGATTTCTAATTTATTATGTTTTAGCAGATGTTTGATTACTTCGTGGTATGAATTTGTGTTTGAATATAAATGGAGTTAAGGCTGCGTGTTTGTGAGGAGATCGATGCCATCTGTCGAAGCATGATCTCCTGGGATGCATGATGCGTAAATGTATGTGACAACAGATAGATGGTGAGATGGATGTACAGGATGACCAGGATGAATGATGAGTGGATGTACAGGATGACCAGAAAAGATGACAAAAAAAAAACAGGATGTACAGGTTGGTAAAATGTTGAGTTTATTGAAGGTGCAGGTTAGAAAGGTATAGTTCGCGGAATACAAATAATATTGCGACTGACTGTCTTGAGTGGCGTTTGAAGGAAGAGTGATCGTGGTAATGACGTGCTGCCTGGTGGTACCGAGGTTCGAGGTTTTTGATTTTGATTTTGTATGGGGAAGCACGCGCGATGGACAAAAAATCATCGTTTATCAACAAATGAATGTCCAGTAAGTGCCATCAAAGTGAAGACGCATACTACCAGCCAATGCTTCTGATTTTGCATATATGTTGCGAGGCTAGTGTCAAGCGTGTGGATGTTGTAACTTTGATACAGTTTGGCTTATATCTTCGAAACTATCCAATAAATAGTTTTTTACATTAATGTAAAAAACAACTACGCTTGATGATTTCCATTCTCAAATTTAATGTAATTTATGTGAATATTTTTTAATATTTATTTAAAGTTTTCATACAATATATATGGCGCCACCTAACTGCCTTTATGAAAATAAATAAAAACATATAATTGACCAAACATATTTCTAAACAAAATGCATATGCGTATGGTACTGATCGAGTGCTGCAAAATTCAACAATAAATAAATGCACATAAATTTTCTTTACTTGTATTTATTAGTTAATAAATATAAGTAAAGAATTAATAAATAATTAATAAATATAATTTATAAAAATTTGATGTTAAATTCTTTTGCTGCTCAATTAATATTTTTAAAAGTGAGATGTCAAATTTTACACGTCATATGCGACTACTGTAAGGCTCGATCGTTTTTTTTGTTATTAAATATTTATTTAATTTTCTGTAAAATTGTAAGGATTTGTAGGGATTCAAAGTTATTTTACCCGTAAGAATTTGAAAACCGTCTTAAC
Organism: Agrypnia vestita; assembly: GCA_016648135.1. Classification (NCBI taxonomy): domain Eukaryota; kingdom Metazoa; phylum Arthropoda; class Insecta; order Trichoptera; family Phryganeidae; genus Agrypnia; species Agrypnia vestita. The sequence continues at coordinate 15,619 of JADDOH010020074.1, read as the reverse complement.
TGCTTTTTAAGATGTAGTGGATTTAGAAAACTTTTAGTATTGGATTTTAGATTTAGTTTTAAAAGGACTTATTTTATTTTTCATTGTTTTTTAGATTGCGTGTTTTTTTTGTAAACGTATTAAAAATAAAAACACAAGTTATTGTAATTTGATGCATATAAATATGAAACATTGATTTTGTCCAATTTTTCTTGAACTATATTCATCGCTTTGTAATTTAATTTTGTCTATTTTTTATCTGTACTTTTTTATCGCTCGACCATTATTGACTTAGTTAAGATGACTTGTTACTGATGCCTCCGTAATAGATTTAAGGGGGGGGTAAGGTTTTTAACTTTTTTTTTTTGCATTTTATTTTTAATTTTTTAAATGAATGTATAACATCGAAAGAATATTGTGTCAAAATTTCAAGTCAATCGGAGCAAAATTGACGAAATTATGAACATTTGAGCGATACTCAGACTGATTTTCTATACCTGCTCGGGCAGCTAAGAGACGCGCTCACTTGAGGACTACCGGACGTGCTATTGAATTAGAAGAGTTTTGCGTAGACAAGGACAAAAAGGTGCTTGAAGCTGATTAAAGCTCTTTGCCGTGTGAACATGGCATCGACAATTATGTGTAAGTATAAAATAAGTGTTGAGTTTTATTTTGAATTTTACAGTGTGCAAAACTTTAAATCGTTTTCCCCACATCTCACGTTTTCAAAGTCGGTATCCATCATAACTTCAAAACTACTGCACCGATCCTTTTAAAATTTTGAACACTATTTCTGTACATAATTTACGAGGTAACGCTGGAGATTTTTTTTCAAATTTGTTATTAATTTTTATTTTTTAATAACAAATTAGTCGATATTTTTCGCAAAAAATCGCGTTTTTCCCTTCAAAGTGTTCCAAAAAATTTAAAAATTAAAATTTCAAAAAACCCTCCCAGCGTTACGTGGTAAAATTTATTATCTAACGAATGAACTTTGATTTTTTGATTTCAAATGATTTAGCACCAAGTTATGATGGACACCGCAATTCTACTTTTTTCCGAGACACGTTCGAATAATTGCTGCCATTGCCGTATTTTTTAATATTTCGTCTTGAAAATTTTACAAAATATTCTTCAAATGTCATACTTTAATGTACCATTAGTTTTAATAAAGAGATTTTAACCGTGTCGTCACAAAAAATTCACAAAAACATGCCTTTTCTGTACGAATTAACCTTACCCCCCCCCCTAATATAAATGTCATAAATCACGAAAAAAAAATTGTGAAAGGGTATATGCAATTTTTTCGTCATTCATGTAAATTTATGTAAAGGCGTTTCACACCAGAAAAAACATGTTTAAATTTTCTATTAGGTCATTATGTCGTGGGATGTAATGTCCCGTGGATCTTTTGTCGAGTGAACCTCTTACCGCGCAGATTTTTTATCGTTGGACCAAACAATTTTTTATTTATTTCACATTAGGTTCAATCCGTACTTTCTGTTAAAAAAGGCCTTACTAATTTTGTACGGACTGAATGAAGAATAAATTGACTACACTATTGTGAAAAAATGCTTCAAGAACTAAAAATTTTTAACCATAATTTTTATTTTTAACCGATCACATGATCAGTTGTTATATTTTGATTATTATATTAAAAATTTTATGACTAGAACTCTTAAGATGCCTTTTTTTTAATGGGCCTGCGATCGTCATTCACTTGCCCCGCATTTCATAAAATATAGCCGGAATCAAACGACCGGCCGCGCAACACGTAAATGCATTATCAAGAATTTAATTAAATTATTTTCTATGTAAGTTTACAAATATATATAATTATTTTTTGTCAAAAATAAATAAAGATACAATATGTAAAATATTGTTTATTTTTATTGTGATCAATTCATTTTTGCAAGCGAACAATTATTTCTCATGAAATAGTTCCCCCTAATATGCCCTAAGAACCTTTTACCTTCGCAGATAGGAAAGTTTGGCTAAGAAGAAGAAGAACCAAAATTCGAGATCCCTTAATCCAGTAGGGTGTTGGTTATTAGTATTGCCAAGCTCAGAGTGCCTCTAAATTTATGGTATGATCCTCCCTTAAGACGATTCTCGAATCCTTGGGGATAATTCTCTGTTAAAAGCTCTGCAACAATTTTCGAATTTCGACACGGATCAGCAGAAGGGATGTGCGATAAGATCTTCTTCTTCTTCTTCCTCAGCCTTTTTCCCTCCACTGCTGGATGTAGGCCTCTTCCATTTTTTTCCACTCGTCTCTGTTTCTCCCCATTCGCATCCAGGTTCTTCCTGCTTGCTGGACTATGTCATCGGACCACCTTTTGGGAGGTCTTCCGACGCTTCTATTTTTTGTCCAGGGCCTCCACTGTAGGATTCTGGGTGCCCATCTAGTATCCTCCTGTCGAGCCATATGTCCAGCCCAATAATAGAAGAAGAATAGGTCTGGGCTGGGCAGCATTTGGTAAATTGAAACACTTGTTTGAAAATAAAAGAAATCCCAATTTGCCTGAAAAGAAAAATGTTCGATACATGTATCCTACCGATGCTGACATATGGACTAGAAACAGCAACACTGACAGAAAAAAAACATACAAAAATTAAAATGTACACAGCGGGCCATGGAAAGGCAGATGCTCGGCGTAAGCCTTCGGGATAAAATCAGAAATGAAGAAATAAGACGCCGAACAAAAGTTGCTGATATTATGGACCGTATTGCAAAACTAAAATGACGATAAGATCACTGTCGAATTATTTCCATGACATTTTTTTAATGTGTCTTAAGGAAGACATAAGATTTCACCAGAGAGGAGATGTGGGGGCAAATGAAAGTCTATATAAAAGAAGAAAAAATAAAAAAGTCTGAAGGCGTGTAGCGGAGGTCCGACCGATGCAATGACAAAGATCCTACTGATTCTCTGTGTGCAAGCTCGTAATTTAAACGGTTGGGGCAATGTTTGAATATCAAAGACTGTTAACCCTGACCTGACTCAGCAATATTTCCAAAACAAAAACGCCTATGGCTGACATGATGGTTGAACGTTGGACTATCGTTAAAGTAACCTATATTAAATATAAAAATGAAGAGGCTTTAAAACAAATCAAATAAAATGATTTTTGCAAAAAAATTTTGGCTCCCGAAGTTTAAGACATTTTTTAAAAATATTTTATAATAATTTTAATGACAGTTCAAAGTTTTACAATTCAGAAATATTTAAAAAAAAATGCAAACTTTGAACTCGCATATTTCCGTTTGAATATTTTCGACTCATAATTTAGGCAGGTGGACTAGTTCTGTTACACTCTGCTTAATATATAAGAGAACCTTCGATCCTAAATTATAAATTAGCATATTATTAATTTATCTAATATTTGCATATACTCGTATGTATATACCAACATGGAGTTGCCTAATTGTAACCTTTGGCCTGTGACGTACATAAATAATGCCATGTCACTTGATACATTTCTGAGATAGCACTTCTGACAAGAAGGTTCGGGAATAGGTCCCCCAGAGCCTTGGAATTTACCTAATTCGTGGTGTTGTACCTACTCTTAATGGATGGTAATTTAATGGTTAAATTAAAGCGATGGGGATTTCCATGGTGCTTTAGACACGTTACACGTGCGACCGGGAAGAATGGCGTGAAAGATCTATGACAGTAATGCGGAAGGAGCAGGAATCGGGAATTCGAAAGGAATGGGGGAATTTAAAAAATAGATTAATGTTTTACACGAGAGATCGCGCAGGGGTGTGCTGCTATGCAAAGCAATTTATACCATATTTGTAGAAGGTCTAAAAATGTTCTCAGGTTATCAGCGTATAGATTTCTAGGATATTATTCCATTTACAGGGTGTACCTACCAGAGCTAGCAGCAAAAACTTGGTTAGTAGATTTCTGCCTGTTATGAGTCTAAAATGTTCAAGCAACCATGACCTAGTTATCAATGTCAATAGGAAACATGTAGTATTAAAGTTTGCATTTTTTTTCAATATTTCTGACTTATTTTTTTCAAAAAGTTGAGCTATCATTACAATAACTTATATCGATTATGAAAAATTCATTTGCTTCAATAAAATTTAAATAAAATGATAAATACCTTGTAAAAAAACATTTTTCAAGTTGCTTTTCAAGTTGTTTTTCAAGTGTTGGTACCAAAACTTCGGTATGAACCGCTAGCCTTGCTTCGTGTAACCTGTGTAACAGTGTAAGGTTTGTAATGCATTCACGTTACAATTTACCATATATTCCAGTCACCCTCCTCTTTATATCCTTCAACATAAACGTCATAATTTCAATTGTTATGGAGAAAAGCGACTTTGAAGTTTCAATATTTATAACTTATCGTTTATAAAACTCAGAAGGGCGACGAAAGTGACTTACATATATTATTATATCAAATATTAAAAATTTATTTGATTTAAAGCGAATTTTAGTCAAATAAAATTATTTGACCCTTGACGAAAAATTTCAGCAAGGTTTTAATCATCATCATTTATTGTTTTATTTAGAGTTTGAAAAAAAAAATTTTATATAGTGTTAAATTATCGCGATGTTTCAATTGTTATATCGTTATCCTTGAATTAAGATTTTTCAAAAGCGGACAGACAAAATAAAAAAAAGAAGAAAAAATATTTAATTTTGGTTGACCTGCCGCTGCTAATTCAGTGATTTCACACAATTTTTATTTATTTATTTCTTAAGTTAGTTTACATTACATTCCTGTATATTAACTAGTATTTTGAACTAAACATTCTAAAATCTATTACTAATATATTATTCTGTATAACCTACATATTTACATTTATATCTAATTTAAGTTATGGTGCAATCTATAATAATATAATATATAATACGTCTAAAAATATGATCTAATCTATGGTAAAATCTATAAAATAATAAATAATACATCTTTTTCTCTCCAATTCTATACTATTTTACATATGATAATTATAACATTTTTTTTAATTCATTCATATTATTTATATTCTTCATTTTTCTGGCATATATTTTTCATCTCTGGCATATATATCATCATATATTTTTACACCTCTGTATATTAGACAATTCTTGTATAAACTTTTTCTGATATGGTATGAACTTATTCTATTCCTGTTTCTGGTTTTATATGTATGTACATCACTATTTACAATAATTTTGTTATAAAAATATTTATATATTGTACATAGTACAATATAAGAACGTTGTAAATAAGTATTTTTTAATTTCTATCCAATTGAGTGCTCTTCTCATTTCCTCAATTCTGATGTATATACTTTTTATTTAATATGATCTCATACAAATTCTAATTGAGTTAGTACAATGGTTTATTTATTATTTATTTTCCTCTTATTGAGTTAATTAAGGGCTTAATTGTCTTTTAGAAGTAATAGATTTAAAAATCAATAATAATGATTATTGATTGTTATGACTTATTAAAATTACCTATAAATATTCTGTAAAATATTCTGAATAAAACAAAAATATTCTGCCCAATGGAAATGGACTTGTTGCGATTTTAATGTGATAGATTGAAAAGGGCGAAATAATGTATTTATACCGATGGTTAGTTAATTTTTAGAAAATCGTAGGTATTGTATAAACGTAAGGGAGCCAATGATGGACATGCACCCAATTATGGACAGTCAAATTTAAACAGCGATATACTCGTAGTGTACTCCAAGTACACTGTTGCACATATTTTCGTTCAAGTACACTTTTGTGTACTTTTTTCCAAGTATACTGTTGCAATCTTACACATTGAGATGAAGATGTCGCCTCATTTGTACAAAGGTTTTTCAAAATTTTCAATTCGATGTAGCAAAATATTGTAACTTTGATTCTACGATTCTGTATTTGTAAGCTGCCCTTAGTATAGGCAACCTTCTGGTAATCGATACTTTTTATACCAGTCTTAGGTTTACAAGTTTGTACCATTTTCTTGAAAATATAATGCACTCCTATCAATCCAATGCCTATCAATGTGTCCCATGTCTTAGTATATCAAAGAACCTCAAATGACATTTTTAACAAAACTAATAATTTATTAATAAATTCACTGAACTTAAACGTTTTTGAAACATAAGTTTTAAGTAAATAAACTGAAATATTTTGTAATAATTTTAATAAGTTTAGGGTAAACGTTTACTTGGAATATTATTAAAAAAAAGATCTCACGAGGCCATTTTATCGTAAATGGCCCACAAAGTGGAGGAATTTTCTTCATTTTTAAAACATCGTAGGTTTGCTAATTTATTAATTAATATAATAATTTAGTTTGTGTAACTCTTACAAGATCTCCGTCTTTAAAATATATGGAACCTGATTAATAAATTTTAAAATGATACATTTCCAAATAAAAATGTGATAAAAAACGCTAGAGAAGGTATGACACAAAATTGTGAAATTTCCTCACTTTGCCGGCCTTAAGTTCGACAAGTATCATAAATTTAATCATAAAAATATATTTTTAAATTTATTATAAGCATTTTCACAAACTATAGAGCGTGTCTCATCGCTAGTAGCAAAAACTTTACAGGTGGATTCCTGCTTTGTTAATGAGTTGAAAATGTTCAAGCAATCATAACCTAATATCAATAATTGTGGAGTATGAAAGGAATTACGGAATATGAAAGTTTCCATTTTTTTCAATATTTCTGACTTTTTTGCAAGTTGAACTATCATTACAGAAATTTAAATCGATTTTGAAAAATTCATATCATCTCCATCAATCTGAAAAGAGGAGTTTCTAAAAAATAAACAACGGACGTTAGAGAGAATCACAGACGTACAGACAGACAAGCAATCTATGTAAACAAATTATTGTTTTAGTTAATTATTTAAACAAAATTTCTATGTAAACAAATTATTGTTTTAGTTAATTATTTAATTCAGATACCAATAAACAATTTGTTTTTAAATATCAAACAGTAATTTCGTTGACTGTCCATCCGTCTGTCTATCTGTACCCGTAACTTCGTGTAATGTCCGTAATTTCGTTCAAATTTGACTTGAACCCCGGGGCACCAAACCCGAACCGACCGATTAATGCACGTGGCCACGGCCGCCTCTCCACAGACCGTCAAATAATTGCTGTAAACGTCAAAGGCGCGAACCAATGTCCCGTCATTTTTGACAGGTTACGGCTAGTATAAAAGAAGATTTATAGGTATACCTTGAAATTCACATTAAATAAGATGTATTAATATAGCGATGCCGGAACGCGCCGTTTGACAGTTTGACAAAATTTCCGCTTTATAAATAAAATAATCGATTTACCTTTCCTTGCCCACAACAGACATTTTTCGTACGAAAAACTCAAATATTTTGTTCGGAGGTAAATAACGCACCCTTCACTCAATGACGTCAGAAGTCGTGTACAAAAGGTTGTTATCCGTGTTGTCGACAAAAATAGCCCCCGAATCGTTCTCGAGATAATATTTAACGCGCTTGTGTATGCGATTTATGTCGGGATTAATTGTGATGTCAACCCGACTCACTAAATCTTGAGTTTTGAAAATGTGATTTCATTTTCGAGGGATGTTTTCAAGCGCCAGTCGACATTTATCCTGGCCTAATGATAAATTAAGTTTTAAAACGAAATAAAGACTGATGTTAACAATATTTTTATATATGTATGTTATGAGAACACAATTGCTTGATTTGTCTTTAGAGCCATATTTTTTTTTTTTCAATTGATTCAGCAACATTGTAGATTGACATTTTTAAAAATATTAATTGTATTATTTGTATAAATCTACTTATATTGTTTGATTATATTATTACACCTACATTAATTAATTAATTACTAGCCTTAATCTAAAAAAAATTCCAATAATTGCGAGTATTCAAGAACTTCAGTAATAATATTAAAAACTAAATTTTCAAATAATTTAAAAAAACAAAAAGCAAAAGAAATTATTCATTTTGATATTTTGACATATATATAACACCCTGACGATGGAAAGGTATTTCCGAAACATGTAGGTGTAATTAATCAAATTATACAAATAATACAATCCTTTCTTTTCCATTATTATTAATTCAGGTACATTATAGAAGTCTCACCGAGACAAAGCTATTAATTAAAGACATGTGTATGAAAGTCTTTATAGTATATCACAGGGCTTGTGACATGTTTGAGCTGGCTTAAGTGATCACTTTACACAATGCAATGTTCACCAATTCCACAGTAAGAACAACCACATATTATCAAATTTTTTAAAGTTGTATATACCATATTTATGTGGAGTATAGAAAAGTAGATAAAGCAGCAATATCCAGATGATTACTAATTAAGAATGTATTGAATAAGTTTTATGTATCTTTTCCTTCCAAAATCATGTTTCCTATAAATTTATAGGCTGTATTTCCTATAAAATCTCGAATTCAGACTTTATAAATTAGTAATCCTCGATGACTGCATTAAATTATTTTGGATATTACTGCCTTTGTTTTTATACCCCACATATTATGTTTTAAATTAATTTATTTTATATATTCGCATGAATTATGCTTGAAACATCTAGTCATTCCCGTGACATAGTACACATAGATTCTGCAGCTGATAATAATACCTCTATATTTAAAAAAATATTTAATTTAATTTAGGTTTATTTCACAAAAATTATCGTTATACGCAACTTTTATGATGTAACTTTTAAAATGTAAGTCCCTGATATGCACAGAGATATACACGTCATATAGACATAATTAATTTGAAAAAATCATACAATCCATTTGTCCGTGTTTCTGCTAATCTCCCATTAATGTGTTAACAATAATTATCATTTTCATTGATGACCATAATAAATAACGCAGACGGTAGCAGCAAAATATGCCGGATAGTGGCAACACATTGACTTAGCGCCCCCATTTAGTGGGTGCGAGTCGCAGAAAGGAAGCATTAGGGGATGATTAATGCTCGCCGACGGGTCGAATATATTTCTGGAATGGACTACCCTCTGAAAAATAAATCACTGTACGTTCCGGCGAATCCGAAACAGCTAATTGGACGCAATTGGGGTGAAAATATTTAATTGTTTAATCAAAATCATTTTACATTGTTTGTGGTTGTTGTTGTGATGCGAACAACCACAAACATTTTACATTGTTTGTGGTTGTTTGCATCACGACTGCGGGGAGGAACATTATTTGTTTTAGTGTGGTTGTGGCGTCGCACCATTGCTCATTAGGCATTACATGGGCTCTACTAGAAGTCGCAATACCCATTTACCCCAGCTGAATATCCCGTATTTAGAAAATATGTACCTAGGCAAAAAGTTTGTTCGCGCTTGTGTTTGGTCAAAATGTTTATTATTTAACTGAAAGATGCCTAATCTCTTACCCAGCACTGAATCAACAGTTTTAATAGCTACAGATAGACAAAATTTCCGCTTTATAAATAAGATAATCAATTAACCTTTCCTTGCACACAACTCAAGTGAAATATGAATGTACAAAAAACTGAAATATTAAATTAAAAATTATAGAAGTCTCACAGAGACGTAGCTTTTTATATGGGGAACGAGTATGCAAGTATTTTATAGAGTGGTCCAGGGTGTATGACCTGTATGAGCTGCTTTATGTAAGAATATGCACACATTATCAAATAACTTTACTTTGAGAGTCCAAGTAAAATTAAATAACTCAAACATAAATTTATAAAATCATTCCCACACTGTAATTATTATCAAAAATTATATGTAATAAATCATAATCTGAGTAGCTTGTTGGTGTAGTTGGGCTAGTCACAAAAAATTGACAGTTAAACCTTTAAAATTATCTGTTTTAACACGAAGTATTTAGGTGGACAAATATTGCCATCTAGCGACATGCTGACTGAGCAGAACAAAGCTAGCCAAGCCGCGCACCCAACCAAAGTAGAGACTACAGAAGACCTATCTTCGGCAGCAAAGAGTGGGGAGTTTTAAAGTGGTTCTGGATGAAGGTAGCTACGAAGGCTTCGTTTTACTTACACGCTAATGGAAATTAATTGAATAAATTCGTGATCAACCTGACAATCTGTTGTCGATCTTTTTAATGTCATATAATTACTGCAACTTTAAATAAGACTCTTATAAGATACTTTGAGTAAATTCAACACTTAATTTTTGTGGATTATTTCACTGTTTTCAGTGCCTAATAATCCAGATAAATCTGAGTACAATAAAGTCGTCGGATTATACATAAATCAAAGCATTTCGGTATTGTCATCCCATAATTATATAAAAAGAAATTTTAGAAAGTCCGGTAAGTTTGGAAATATTTTTCACAGGTAAACAAGGTGGGTAGCTTAATAATAGAAAACCAGAAGCAGGCAGCGAATCCCCTTCAAATCCAGCGCATTGTCCTGAAGATGTCTTTTGTCAGTATTCCGGGACTTTTATTCCATATTTCTTTTTTCATCTTAGATTTTCAGGACAGCGCAGAACTGACCGTTTATTGTTTGGCCGGAAACCAAGGAGCCCGTCATTATAATATCCTTAAAATTCCAGAAAACTTATTACAAATAGTGCATCTGTGTTTTTCTATCATGTTTCAATATTGATATTTGAATTCACTAGTAGTGGTGGATCCTTGATTTATCATAGCTGCAAATTTTTCCGTGATCGGTGTTAGAGTAAAATATTCCTGTAAAATTGAACACAAATACTTTTTTTCAAAATTTGGTATCCACCTTACTTGTGAAAATTCCACTACAAAAGATCCTATATGAATTCCACTTAATACATACGACCTTGGAATTTAAGATAAATATGTCGAACCAACCAAAAGCAGTCATGATCGTCGTTTGCGACAAAGGATCACAAAAATATCGTCAACAGGTCAGCTTATGTTATTGATCCTGATAAGTCCTCGTGTGATATTAGGGTACAAATAATTTTACATACAGGGTGTCTCATAGCTATTAGCAAAAACTTTACAGGCGGATTTCTCCCTTGATAATGATTCGAAAGTGTTCAAGCAACTATGCATTTTTTTTTTAATATTTCTGACTTATTTTTTTCAAAAAGTTGAAATATTATTACAGTAATTTACATCAATTATCTAAAAATTCATTCGCTACAATACAACTCAAATAAAATGATAAAAACCGTTTTATTATTTTGTTCAACTCGTATTATAAAGTTTTACTTAAGTTTTCTTTTGTACCTGTATTACCTGTTAACTGCCCTAATCCCCCGAGCTCAAATGTCATAATATCCAAACCTTCTTATCTGCTATAGTGTAATCTACAGAAAATATTACAGGTTTGATACTGCAACGTAAGTTTGACGATCGCTGGCTTATACTCTTATCAGAGAAAGTTTCACACACTGCGTCTATACAAAGCCGGCCCACACAAACATGCGAATTCCCACAGAAAGTTTTCATTGTAAAATTGAACACAATTGTACACAATCTTCGGATGGATAAAATATTACTATAGTCTTTACTAATATAATATAAAGAGCTAAAGTTTGTGAGTTTGTATGTTTGGATGTAGGAGGTAATCTCCTAAACTACTCATCCGATTTAAAAAATTCTTCCAGCAATATTTAAAATGAACTTTCAGGGTGGTTATAGGTTATATGTTATCCAGTTAAAATAAAAGGGCTTTTCCTGATGACCTTTTTTATAACTAAAGTCGACGAAAAAACGGTCGAGCAAATGCGTTTCTTACGAATGCTGCCTTAACAGTAAGAGATAAATTAATGCTTTCTGTAGAGAAGTTGCAGAACTCAAAAAGGCATATAAAAAGTCTGCGACGATATATATATTTAATTAAAGATTAATTCACTGATCAATTGATAAAATATATATATTTAAAATTATAATTAATAAAAGTTATCTTAGTTTTCACCACTTTTGTATCGAAAATATTAACATGTTTCAGAGACCATGGCCCCTTCGTCAGGATACATATGATAGGATATTCTATAAGATGATATTCGATAGGATAACGAAGGGGCCATGGGATCTGAAACATTTTCATATTTTTAATACAAAAGTGGTGAAACTAAGTTTAATTTTATTAATTATATTAATTACAACACTTTAGATCGATACAATTTGACAATGCATAACAAGACATATAGCTAAGGAACAAATAAGCCAAATCCAAAATAAACTAATAAAGTGTAAGCCCCTCACCAAGCACATGAGCAAGTCTCATTTTTGGAGAGGCAAAGCAATAAAATAAAATGTATCTAAGTAAATTGTAATAGACAAATGTATTATGATTGAAATGTCGTTTTAATATTAAATAAAATAATAATAATAATAATGTCATTTTGTATTGAAAATATCAACATGTTTCAGAGTCTACGGCCGCTTCGTCAGGATACATATGATAGGATATTCAATAGGATGATATTCGATAGGATGACGAAGGGGCCATGGGATCTGAAACATTTTCATATTTTTAATACAAAAGTGATGAAACTAAGTTTAATTTTATGAATTATATTTATAATGTCACCACAAAATTATTTTGCTATTAGTAAGTAGTAATATCAAATTTTTATCAAAACAAATTTTCTTATTGTCAAGAAAATCATATGTGGATAAAAATTGCCTTTTACACAACATTGTTTGGAAGAGTAGTTTAGATTTTATTCTCAAACTGAATTCCACGCGGGTGAAGCTGCGGGCACAGCTAGGGCTAAACCTAAGATAATGGTCCCATTGCACATACAACGAAAATGATTATTTTACTATATTATTGAATATGCTTTTAAAAAAATGAAAGATAATTTACGTTTAAAAAGTAAGTATTAAATAAGATATTATTACACTTTAAAGTTTCGAAAAATGCACTGCATATTTTGAAATTTCATAGGCAATACATGAGGTTAGGTTAGGTTATTAGGTTTGGTTTATTTAATTTAGATAACGATTATTATTAGTTAGATTACATTAACAGGACATTAAATTATATAGTGAAATACTTATTTTCATTGTATGAACAACGGGACCATATTCTTGGATTATTCCACAGCTAGTTCGTAATAAATTCAGACCGGCTAGTTTTTTCTTCTAGTGTCCTCGTTAAGACAAGCTGATATATTTGCGGCCCTCGTTGCAAGTACTCGTAGGATCCAACTTTACTTTGACATGCAAATTTCGAGTCCGGTCCATTTGACTACTGTACGCTACTCGGTGCGCCGCAACCCGCGCCTGGGTAATTCGGGAGCGAATTATTCATGCAAGGTAATTTAATATTTAACGTTGATATCATCATAACAATGAAAACCACGCACTTAACAGTATCAAATAAAAACGATATTTATGATTTTAACATCGGCGAATAATGCAGTCGATTTATGAATCGTTAATTTTTTGACATCATTTTTGATATTTTAGAATTACAAAAAAAATTTTTTGAACAGCATTGAAGCCTTAAAATTAAATAATTAATTGAGGATAAATTATAGAAGTCTCACAGAGACGAAGCTAATTTATATATGTGAAAAGTGGATGGAAGTCTCTTATACGATGGCTCAGGGCTTAAGACCTGTATGAGCTGGCTTATGTGATCACTCTACACAATGCAACGCTCACCAATTCCATCGTAAGAAAATACACACGTTGTTATTATTTTATGTGTAGATATATTATACTTACATTATTTACATTCGATTCACTTAAAGGCAAGATATTTTAACTTTCAACTTTATTTTTATTTTTAGCAGTGTTAGTTAAATTAGTATAAACCACTACCAGATTTTAGGTCTACCGGTTTCGAGACGTACCCGTCTCTTCGTCAGGACCAATACTACACTACTATGTACACATCACTATACACCATAACCATTGTATTGTTAGTAGCGAAGGGAAAAACTTCATTTCAAAGTAGTACTACGAAATGAAGTGAAGTAAATGAAGTGAATGAAGTGAAGTAATGAAGTAATTGTAGTATTAATGAAATGAAGTATTTTTTTCCCAAATAAAAATTTAGCGAGCTAAAAAAAAAAAAAAAAAAGGTCAACGACAAAAATATTTAAATAAATGACGATATTTTCTCCAAAGTAACATTTGGCGACCTAAAAAAAAAAAAAAGATCGCCAGACAGATTTCTTCGTTCGATTCCAAAAAATTTTCAAACCATGGGGGGAGGGGGTTGTTACAGTTTCCAAAGATTTCTCCATTTAGCTACATCAACTTCCCAAAAATTTTCATAACTCCCCAAAATTTTTCAAACATGGGGGGGCGGGGGGGGTACTGGGGGGGTTTGGTGGGTGTTACAGATCCAGAAAATGCTTAATATATCACATCAACCTCTTTCCAAAAATTTCACGTAAAAAAACTACACTATTTAAAATGTGTTTCTCATACTTTCGATAACTTTGAAGTGTATGTACTTTGTAGTGTTCGCTTTGAAATGAAGTGTACTATTTGAAGTTTATACTTTCAATAACTTTGGTGTTTGTAGTTTGTAGTGTGCACTACACATCAAAATGTGCGAAGTGTGCACTTCAATGTAGTGTAGTACTACATTGTAGTAGTGAGTACAGAGCGAACCCATCACTAATTGTTAGCCTTTCACGAATATATATCACATGCGTGTTAATTTGGTCAAAGACTAGCATGTACTAACTTGCCTGCAGAATGATCAGGAGTCTACGAGGGATAGGGGGCGGTGTCTAAAGTGGGTGTTACCAAATCTTTTGTGAAAGTTAAATTGAGCAAAGGGCTGTATGGAAAATTTATTTGGTTATTTGTTGGAGGTTTTTTTATTATCCACCGATTCCCTAATATTAAAAATTTCTAAATTATTTAATTTTAAACCTTTATTATTGGTATTTTATATTTTCACCTCTGTTTTTAGGTCAAATTTATGATCATTTTCTATGAGGTAGTTTATTTGTAGGTTAGAATATAATATTATTTTTATAATATAATTCTATTTTTATTTTAGAATATAAGTTTGGTTGGAAATGTGTCAAACTCGAACGCATAGACGGCGACGTACCATCTATATTATGATTGCTTCAAAAACACAATATGCAGTGCGTGGTTTTGCCATTACCTATTTCAAAAAATAACCAAACTATCTGAAAGAGACTGCAATGGCCGCGCGGTGACCAGCAAACCGTCCGCAGGGCCTAGCAGCACGCAATTGGCAATTGTTTAACTGATAGTTAATATAATTTTGCAACTGTAACTATAATACAATTGTTTACCTTAACATCCACACGTTTTAAACTTCATCAGAGAACCCGTTAGTTGCCTTGGTTCTAATCATAGAACCAAGGCAACTAAGCAGACCATCAGGTCTAATACTCGATCTCTCAGAGGTACAGCACATATACTGAAACACACCATTGCACTTTGGACAACTTTTAATTGGTTTGTGGTGCTGACAGTGAGGGTTCAGTCTCGAATCCGAACTTTACTACTGGAAGCACAAAACGGATGCTGGCTTTGATCTTCAAATATTCCTGAATATAGTCTTTGAGGAGTGTTCCAGAAGTATTGAGGAGGAAACAACGCGCAGGACAATAACGGGCACCACAAAAGCAAATGGGGACATTAATTATTATGTGAGATTGAGAATGCTTCAGAAAGCTGAAATGTAAATAATAAATTATAAATAATAAAAATTAATTTATTTAACGCCCAAATGGGCTTTTACAAAA
>JADDOH010020073.1:0-18465 GCA_016648135.1 Agrypnia vestita | reverse complement strand
CCTCTAATTTGGTAGCCGTCTGTTGTGCAGTGTGTGGTCTAGCGTTATCATGAAGCAGCAGTGGCCTAGAGCGATTAACCAGCCTCGTTGTTTAGCAGCTAGCTTTCCCATCATGGTTTGCAGTTGCTGACAATAGACATCTGCCGTAATCGTCTGGCCAGATTTAAGAACGCTGTAGTGAACGACACCAGCACTAGTCCACCAAACGCTCACAAGTAACTTTTTTGGAGTCAATTTTCGCTTGGGGCATGGTTTGGCTGGTTCGGCAGGGTTCAGCCATTGCGATGAGCGCTTCCGATTATCGTACAGGATCCACTTTTCATCACAGTTAATGATTCGATTTAAAATCCCTTCATTATTGTGCCGGTTGAGTAATGCAACGCAGCAGTCAACGCGCGTTGTTGATTTGCTTCACTCAATTCGTGAGGTACCCACCTTTCAAGCTTTTTCACCTTACCAATTTGCTTCAAGTGGATTAAAACATTTTTATCACTAACACCGCAGCCTGTAGCTAACTCGGATGTGGTTTGCGATGGATCCGCTTCCAAAATAGCCTTCAATTCTTCATTATCAACTTTGGTCTCCGGCCGTCCACGGGACTTGTTCTGCAGGTCGATATTTCCAGAACGAAAACGTTGGAACCAAAAACGCACTGTGTTTTCTTTTGCGGCACCGTCGCCATACACATCATTAATCCTTCGAGCCGTTTCTGCAGCACTGGTGCCACGGTGGAACTCGTACTCGTAAATAACGCGATATTTCAAGTTTTTCATTTTGTAAACTGAGTGACGTAAAGAAAAAAACAATTGAGGAAAAAACAAATGAATTATAATTTTCAAAACACAAATACATGAGTAAATAGCTGTATAAATTTGGATTTGGAATTCCTAACCAAAGAGAAGATATTTTAGATCAAATTTGCCAGTACGCCAAAACGCCAATTTCATATGTAGGGACCTAATATAATAAAATATTATAATACGTCAATGCTTATGGGCCGATCTTTATGGATTCTACTGCTGAAATATGGCAGACAGACATATTATTAATTTTAACAATATGCGAACTTTTAAATATGCTGTAGTAAATCTTGACTAGTGGTGAGGTAGAGGAAGTGTCAATGCACATCTCACTAAAAATGTTTTCGGGTTTTCATGGCCGATCAGAATCTTGTGTGTAATTTTCTGGGTTATTCTGTGTATACATAACCGCTCTGGCCGATCGTTAGGACTGGATATTGGATCCTGCAATGGGATCCGAAACGTCTGCCAGAGAGATAAGATATACACGGCAGAATATCCCAGAAAACTACACACAGGAGAACACATCTTGCTAGTATCATGCGTTGTTGGCAACCGAACAGATTTATTGGAATAATTATTATCGATACACCCTCATAAAAAATTTTGTGAATATAAAAAAATGTATTAGTAGGTATTAAACCCAAAAATTATTGTAAATTGTTTTTAAAAAAATTGTTACATTTCGTATAATTTTTTTCGTCATCCCCCGCCACCATAAATGGGATAGACATCAGCGGATACCAGGTGTTCAAAAAATTAATGTCCCGACTCGTGTCTGAGTACTGCCATCTCCAGCATTTATGCTGACCATTCTAGTAATTCCTATTCTTCCATTCTTCTCGGTATCCCTCAAATTACATGTTCTTATTAAACCTATCTAACATGTACTTATGGTAGCAGCGTATTTTTCGGTTTTTACTTTCGAATACAAAATATTATTTACAGACATACCGAAATAAGCGACATCAAATTTTCTTTCTTTTTAAATATTTCTAACCTATTACCTATAAAACGTCATTGTATGGATTGATATATATTCGTAATTGATATATATTTAAAATATTCGCTTTAATACAAGTCAAATAAAACGACAAAAACCTTAAAATAAAATAATTTTCGAATTCTGAGAAGATTTTAATAATTTTATTTGAGTTATATCATAGTGAATGAATTTTTAACATTCGTTATAATTGACTCTTATGATACTCTAAGGTTTTATAGAAAATATGTCAGAAATATATAAAAAAATATGCAAACTTGGATGTCACTTATCTCCTTTACTATTGATATTTCACCCAAAGTGTAAAGAATATTTTCTATTCAAAATTGAACGAAGAAGAGTCCCCCGAAGTTTTTAATACTTGCCACATTATATATGTTTGTTGAATACTGTTCCTTCTGACAGGACCATATTTCAGTACTTGATCATGCCTTCTATTTTAACATCCTTTTTTTTAACCCGTAGCGTCTGCTTGTCTGCTTGTCGGCTTCTCTGCTTGTCTGCCGAAAAAACTTTGGATTGATTTTTAACTCTTTTCCCGCGATCCAATCTAGCTGAAACTTTTGCAGGCAGATTCGTGGCGACGATAAAAATGATCCAACAAATTTCGTTTAAAATTTTTTTATTATAGTATAATTTTGGATTTTTCGAAGTTTTAAAGGTTTTTTTCAAATTTGAAAAGAGCCCGACGCGTGGAGAAGGCGCTAAACCTGTTTCAACTAGTCTGACTCAAACCATGGGTCCGATCAAACGGTTTTGCCGACGCCGTGCCCCTCAATACCGATTATTACGTATTTAATATTCTATCGGTTTTAAGGATAATAATATACATAGACTAGATTTTCCACATGAACTTAAAGCAAGAGGAATGAATATATTGATAGAATACCAAATCGAAAACAATACAAATGATAAAGGAGTATAATAATAACTTGTTTTTTATGGGTTAGTTGTTTAATACCATTAAGTCTCGGATCCTGAAATAAAATTGCAAAATTTTTACAATGAATGTTATTATTTTCACGTTTTATTCATTGCCTAGTAACAGCACCGTTGTATCGGTGAAATGGTTTGGTATTTTGTTTTTGACAATCAAATAAATAATTAAATTTTAACCACCATACTTTTTTTTTTTTTTTAAAAAAATAGAGATGCGAACACGGAATACGTGTCACATCAATATTCTTACTATTTTCAAACTAAGCTAAACGCTTGTGCTATGAAAATAGGACTTACTTGCTAGTCTGGGCTGAGATTCGAACCCGCGACCTTTGGATCACGAGGCGAGTGTCCTAACCACAAGACCAACAAGCTACTCTTAACTTACTTAACAACTTAAAGTTAATAAATATATAAAATTCATTGAGGCTGCTACAAAATAAGTGATAGAAACGGAATATCCCGATAGCGTAACGGCATAGCGCTTGCTTCTCGTAGTTTGAATCACGGATTCGATTTCCGTTTTTAGAGGTGAAAATCAAGCTCCCCTTTGGTCAGGGCGAAAACGTGTACCGTGTACGTGTTATTTATGTTAAACTAGCTGGATGCTGTATGCGGGAAGTGGTGAGAAATCTGTCAAATATATAATTATTGGAGGCTAAAAATAAACATGTCCTCAAACTATTACGCGTGATTTAGTCGCTTTGGCGTCATTTATCAGATGTGCGGTTTTGGGGTTTGTGGTTTACATTGTTGACAACCAAAATTATTGGGTTTTCCGAAATTAAAGTTAAGGCTGGCAGACACCTGCTTGATGTACAACACGTCACGTAATTAACGCAAACCCCGAAAGCAAAAAGTTGAACTATCACTATAATAACTTTGATCGATTATGAAAAATTCATTTTCTTCAATACAACTTACATAAAATGATAAAAACATTACAAAAAATGAAAAAAGTTTTTTTTTTCAATGTTTTTATCATTTTATTTAAGTTGCACTGAAGCAAATGATTTTTTCATAATCGATATAAGTTACTGTAATGATAGTTCAACTTTTTGCAAAAAAAAATGTCAGAAATATTGAAAAAAAATGCAAACTTTGATATTGCATATCTCCATAACTATTAATATTAGGTCTTGTTTGCTTGAATATTTTAGACCAGTAGCCGATTCTTAACAAAGTACTATTAGGGTTTGCGTTAATTACGTGACATGTTGTATAATTTCTCATTTTAACTAATGGAATAGAAAAAATCAAAAAGAGTTCTTTCAATTCTACTAATATAAAAAATATTATGGATTGATGTAAAAAAATCTTTTTTAAATACAAATTTTAATCCCAAAATACTGTTTTCATCGTGTACTATACGTTAATAGTCACTCGCTTTCAATCTCGCTCATATAAAATAATATTGACACTACATCTTGGGACAGCAATATCCAAAAAATTAATGTTTTGAATGCAGTCACCGAGGATTACTATTTTAAAATGTACTGAATTTTAGATTTAATGCGTCTAACCCTTCCAAAATCATGTTTTCTATAAATTTATAGGTTTTCTATAAATAATAAAAAACACGAATTTAGTATACAGTCACCGAGGATTACTATTTTAAAATGTACTGAATTTTAGATTTAATGTGTCTAACCCTTCCAAAATCATGTTTTCTATAAATTTATAGGTTTTCTATAAATTATAAAAAACACGAATTTAGTATATAGTAAATTAGTAATCTTCGACGAATATTATTTTTTATTGCTGCCCTTGCTTTTATGCCCTACATATCATACTCGTAATATATTTTATAAAGTTTTTTTTGTATAGCTACATATTTTCACAATGGTGTGCTTATTGCCAGTTGGCTTTATCTTCTAGTGGAATAATTAAAATTGTCCTCAGGTAGGCAATGTTACAACGACAACTAGCTCCATGATAAAGAGACAAGGAGATAGTTTTCGGGAATTGTAAAATAGCTTTAGTCTGCTTTGAAGATAGTTATGGTGATTATATGACGGTATGACGAATATAGTTATGGTGATTATATGAGACGATCAGTGGTAATGCTTTGAGAATGTTAGGATTTGTTCTGCGTACTGCCAGGGTTTTCGAGAATTCAGTTACCCGCGTACTCAGAACTCTTTACAACTCCTTGGTGCGGAGTAGACTCGAGAGTGGCTCGATGATCTGGGGGCCACATGAGGGCAAGTACTCTCTTATGGTGGAGAAAGTCCAAAAGAAGTTTCTAAGATATCTCTACATGAGAGAGTACGGGCATTATCCTTGGCTTTACCCAACCGAGTTTCTCCAGGGTATGCTTGGCTACAATAGTTTAGAGACTAGAAGGAATGTGTATTTGATTACACATTTTTATCGATTGTTGCGCGGTATGATCGATAATCCTGAAATTATGCAGAGCATTGGTTTGTATGTTCCTGATAATTACACTAGACATCGTCAGCATAGATTGTTTCACATTCCAATATACAGGACCAACCTGCCGATGGTTATGCCTGTTGGAAGAGCCACAGCTATGCTGAACAAAATCGCTTTGGGTATTGATATATTCCATGTGTCTGAGGGGGTTTTCCGAAGCGGAATTCTCCTACACCTTTGACCAGATTTTATGTTATTTTTAATTTATTAAATATTTTCATTTTTGATATATACTTCCTAATATGTATGCCTTAAACATTTTGTTTGTCATGTACATATTATCATGAAATAAATTGAATTGAAATTGAAATTGAATTGAAATTGAATTGAATGATGTCCGCGCGCAATTGATTGAGGCCATGTTTAGACAGAAAGTTGAATTTAGATTCAGATGAGTGTGGATTTAAAAAGCCATTAGAAAATAGTGAAATAAAGATGAATGTCATGGCGTTGTCGGATTATAGGCCACTGTAAAAGGTAGCAGAAAGTTGACGCTTTTTCTTGATTTAAATTATAACAGTTTTATTTCTGACTTGGTTCGCAATTATCATTATAGTTAGAACTGTATGTATTTATTATTTATTCATTTTAACCATCTCCATCACTAAATCGAAGATTTTTCTCACTTTAAAAGAATACATCCCAGTAATCATAATTTCGTTGTCTGTCTGTCTGTAACTACCCGTGACGTTCGTAACTTCTTTTATAAAAACTTTTTTTTAATTAATACTTGTTCATCGGGCTACTGCTAGTATAGAATTAAAAACCTTAAGAACAGTATTGTAGAAAATTAAAAATAAGTGAAATTAAAAAACACAAGTTTTTGGTAAAAATAACCAAAATTTTAGGTAATTAATTCATTTATGCAATTATTTTATATTACTTCAACGGAGCGTAATACTCACTTAAAAATGGAAACACAGGACGATTTTAATAGTTTAAAATTATAACGTAACCGAAAATAAACAAAATTATTATACGTATTCTATAGGTCACGCAGGGAACTTCTTTTGTATATTTTTTTGTTTTTTTTTTGTTCAGTATACAGTTTTGTAGATGACTTAAATATGTTTTCCACATAGAGATCATGATTATGACAAACACAAATTATTTCACTATGTATGAGCATTTGGATCAAGTGGACGACTAAGAAAAGCCCGTTGTAGGGGATCTGGGAGAGTAGGGATTACATCAACACAGTCTTTGGTAGAATATTTTGGCAAAAGTTTATCAATGAGTTCCGATGAATGATCCTTCATACACGTAATTTATTGAACTAAATATTTTTTACCCGCCTTGAAATGCAAGGAATTACTTCGTTTATAATATGTAGTTTATTATTTATTTATTTATATAGTAGGTACATGCAATGATTTTATAAAATAAATTACACTTATGTTATAACATTTTAAATATTTTATTATACTCACCATATATATGAGCTATGTAAAAGCTCGAGTTAATGGGAGAAGTATTAACATCTGTTAAATGCATATTGGTACGTACACTTTAATACATCATTAGTATATGAAATATTAAATAATATAAAGGTATACTATAATACATCTCCTTTGTACATATGTATATGAAATTTTTTGTACTTGTAATGTTATCTAAATTAGAAGGTTTTTTTTGCAAAGTGAGCAAATTTCACAATTTTTTCACATATCTTCTCTTGCGTTTTTTATCACATTTGTATATGGAAAGATATCATATTAAAATTTATTCATCAGGTTTCATTTATTTCAAATACAGATATATTATTAAAATGACATAAACTAATTGTTTTAATCGTTTAATAAAAAAAACAAACCTACGATATTTTAAAAATGAAGGAAATTGCTTCTTTTTATGACTGATTGGCCTCGTGAGATCTATTTTTTCAATATCACAAAGTACACAATTATCCTAAATTTATTGAAATTACTGCAAAGTCTGTCAGTTTGTTTTACTATTTATGTTTTAAAAAATACTGTTTTTAAAAAATTTTAATTTTTAAGTGAGGTTTTTTTCATCCTTTTTACGTAGTTGTCAACTTTTTACTCCATACAAAATGTTTCCGTACATCCATACAAAACAAAAACAAAAATGTGATAAAAAACGCAAGAGAAGATGTGTGAAAAAATTGTAAAATTTGCTCACTTTGTAAGACGATCGCCTTAAACATCTCTGTCAAATGTACAGTAAGTAACATTACCAAGGATTTGATTTTTTATTAAATTGCTCGTATTTTGAAACGTTTATTTCTTAAAATTTGTTTTATTTATTTTATAATAACGCTTGTTGTAATTTCATAATAATTTCGTAAATTCAGTAGATTGTATAGGTATAATGTATGTAATGTTTGTAAGCTGAAAAATTTTATGTGACATTTGAAAACAAAATAATGCGAAGTGCTTTTCAGCGGAGACTATTTTTATCATTCCGCCACTACAGTTTGACAGCCTGACATTATTGTTTATTTCTCGGTATTCCTGGCTTACTATATTTTTATGTATGCCAGAGGGCGAAATAGTGGGTGGATAGTGCGCAACATAAATATTTTATGTAAAAATCTATTTTTAAGCATCCCTTTGGAGCAAAGAAATCTATTTTTCTTGATACCGCGCAAATAATAATCATTCATCATTTAATTAAGATTAACTATAGAAGTCTCACAGAGATGAAGCCATAATGAAAGTATTTTGTACGATCGCCCAGGGCTTACAAGCTGGTTTAAGTGATTCACCTATTTCATCGTAAGAACATCCACACATTATCAACTTTTTGAAAGTTTTATATATGTTCCAAATTAAAACCCCCCATATATTTTAAATGACTATGCGAATCCTTAGTCCTTCTTATGAAAAAGGATACATACATTTAATTAATTAGTGCTTGCAATAATGTGAATTTTCAGGTGAAACCTCAATTTGGGATCGCACTGCTCTCATACTTGACTGCATCTCAAAATCTCGCAAATTATTTTATGAATATCTCTCTATCAGGGTAGTAATAATAATAATCTATCGTAATCTGCGATTTGAATAATAAATAAATAGTAAATACCATTTTAGGCCTTTCAATGATGAGCAATGAACTAAGAAGTCTATATTATTCACTACTTTAAAAAAATTATCAAAATTTGATAGATCAGGTTTAAAATCTGACATAAGCAAAGCAGGATAAAAACAGATACGTAGCCCATTGATATTTACAATTGAGAATCCAATTAACGTAATTAGTTAGGTTTCGCCTTTAGAGGGTGACGTCATTCCTTTTTACGTTATGTACCTATCACCATGGCTAAATGTCGTGTCTGAATGCGGAAAATATTTCAAGATATGTATTTTATTGTGCTCAGCGATATAGAAACACCGCTAAATTGATTACTTTTAATAAATCCAAGCGTCGTTCAATTTAATTTCATGCGACAGGATCACATCCAATTTAGGCGAGATTACCAGGCGATCCCGCGCACGAGGAGCGACATCCGACGACGGATTTGAAAGGAAAATCACGGGAAATACCATGGGCCCAATTTTGTAAGTAATACATTTAACGGGTTGATTTAGCCGCAGCTACGAACACGGAATGTTTACGGAAGCTAACGGAACTTAACGGAAAGCCCGCGAAACGGTTTCGCGACGCCCCGGTTTCGCAACGTCACTCTATCGCGATTTCAGAATCTGACGTATGTCACAACCACTTTTATGGTGTTTTTTTACTACGGACGCAATATTTTTTCTATCAATTTAAAATCAATAGCAATTAGGTGATTAAAAAACAACGTATATGTGCACGAAAGAGGTCTATTTAACATGAAAATATCTTATACACGGTTTGAGCGATTTTTAATAATTTAAAATCTGTTTTATTTTAACTATGTAATACACATACAATATGAGTTATTAAATTACTACTATAGTTTCAAGAGGAACGGTCCCTCTCATCATCAGTTAGGTATAGATAATAATAACTAACTTAAATACAACATTTATCGATCTAATCGGGTAAGTCAGGGGGGCGTGCGGTGGGGAGTGTTATATAAAAAATGAATGATGAATCTTTTGAAATCATCAAAAATTGGAATTCTAAAAACACACTAATAAATAATATCACATTTCAGTCCACCTCACCAATCCTAGAACTTTTTGCGGAAAAAAATACCCCTGCCCACCGCACGCCCCCTACGTGCGCTGACCTATCCGATTAGATTGATAAATTTTGTATTTAAGTTATTTATTATCTATACCTGATGATAAGAGAAAATGCTCCACTCGAAATTATAATAGTAATTTAATAACTCATATTGTGTGTGTATTACAAAGTTAAAATAAAATAGAATTAAATGCTGCCAAATCTTTCAAAGATGTAAAATAATTTTGTAAATAAAATAATTAATAGCAAATTTGGATGAATCTACATATAATGAAGATATGCGTACAGAAGTATCTTGCTCAAAAGAACATTTGGCATCCTTATTCGAACCGTTATTTTATTTTATAACAATTTTAGAATATAATTTTGTGGTGGATAGTGGATGGAACACTTCCTTGTGATCCAGTGGTCGTGGGCTCGAGCCTCATTCCAGGCCAGCGAGTTAGCATATATCTCTATTTCTCATAGCACAAGCGTTTAGTTTTAAAAGTGTTTTCGTTAAAAAATTCACTCCACAAATCATTTTCGATCAGTGTTCGAAAATGATTTGTGGAGTGAATTCGAACCCCGGACCACCAAACCCGAGCCGATAACATAGATCGCAAAAAGAATGTATAAATATATACTAGAGCTTAGTAAAAACGTGAGCCAATGTTCCGTCGTTTTTGATGAGTTGCAGCTAATTTTCAATCATTTTTGATGTCACATGTTGAATGTTAATCTCATTATCTCGGAACTACTCCAACTCACTTAGTGAGTTTTTGACGATATTTTCTGAAAAAATTTGGACTATCACTACTTAAATAATACTGTTCACTTTAATACACATAAATTAAAATAACGAAAATCTTTTAAAATATATTTTTAAAATTTTAGCAAGGTTTTAATCATTTTGTATATTCGATAAAATTTACTCTATTGATAGTACAACCGAACCGCAATTGGTTATACAGTAAATGTGTATGAAATATTTTTAAAAAATTCAAACCTTAATGTCGCTTATCTTCGTTATGGCAGCTTGGTAGCCAAAGTGTAAATGATATTTTCTATTCAAAATTGAATGATGAAGTTTTTTGCCAATAGCTATGAACCACCCTGTATTTGGAGGTTCCATATTTTTCTACAACAATTCTCCACCACAAATTCGTATTTTTCAATACGAAATAATTAGTTTCTCGAAGCAATAAATAATTAGACGTTATTACTAATATTTGTTCTTATTCAATTTTATTTTCAACTTAAAAGTGTTGCAAGGATATTTAAAGAAAAAAGTCGTTTGGGGCCATATATGTAAAATACGATGGATGAGAAAGAAGTTCCCAATAAAATCCACCGATTATTTTTCAATACTCTTTTTTGAAACATCCGAGCGAACGTTGAGTTACCCTCCTTGATTTGCAAGTTGACACTTTTCCCAATTATTTAAAATGTATGTGATTAAATGGATATAGAAGACATATCAAACTTCGGTGCTAGCACCCATACCATCGATTTTGTGTAGAACACGCAGGACTACACAGTCCTTACTTCTGGAACACCAAGGAAGCTTGTATCATCGATACCATCGTTATCATTAACAAAGGGGCAATCATTATTCACATTGTATATTAGGGACCTTGTGGATAATAAATAAAGCATTGAGATCACTCTGTCATTCCCAACATATTTTTTATAGGGTAAAATTTTAATTTATAAATACTTTTTTTTTTACAAGATAGAGACAGTTACTTATGATGGATATTTGTCTTCTACATGAGTGACATAAACTCGTGTGTAGGAGAGGAGTATCATTACATTTTAC
Source organism: Agrypnia vestita (assembly GCA_016648135.1). Classification (NCBI taxonomy): domain Eukaryota; kingdom Metazoa; phylum Arthropoda; class Insecta; order Trichoptera; family Phryganeidae; genus Agrypnia; species Agrypnia vestita. The sequence continues at coordinate 7,346 of JADDOH010020073.1, read as the reverse complement.
ATTGATAAAATGTATAGATAATTAATTAATAAGTATACATATAGACAATTAAGTAATCAAAGGTAAGTAATAGGTACATATATAATAAAATAAAAATTTAATTATTCCTGAAGATATTTTTTCACGTTTCAATGCTTCATAATTTTCCTCAGTCTTCATTTCAACATTCTTTGAAATGTGTAATGATGCAGTTGTGGTATGTATCATAGGGATATGTAATTTACCAAGTGTTACATTTCTGCTACTTGACACTCTTTGGGTCAGCTCGTTATCACTGTGAAAACCTTTACATAGTTGAAGTATGCAATTTTGCTTGTAAAACTTTGTAAAGTGGGGGGGATTTGCAATTTACTAAAGAGGTCTATTGTCGGATAATTATTAGTTTCTTTAAGAATGACCTTTACAATCAATTTCTGGGCATACATACATCCGTTAACATATTTAAGTAACAAAGGATATTTTATACCAAAAGTATGGATTTGTTGAGATTCGATTCTCGAAGTTTCGCTAGACTCATTTCAATTTCAATTTCAATTTCAATTTCAATTTTTATTTATTACATAATATGTACATTACAAACATTATGTTCAATGCATACATATTATTAACTTACATTTAAAAATATACATATACACATATACATACACATCCATATACACATATACATAAACACATATGTATACATACACACACATATACATATTGTGTATTAAAATACTAATTTATTATTAAACAATTATTAAACAATTAAAAGTGACCTGTACAATCTGGTCAAAGGTGTAGGAGAATCCTGCTTCGGAAAACCCCCTCAGACACATGGAATATATCAATATCCAAAGCGATTTTGTTCAGCATAGCTGTAGCTTTTCCAACAGGCATAACCATCGGCAGGTTGGTCCTGTATATTGGAATGTGAAACAATCTATGCTGACGATGTCTAAGGTAATTATCAGGAACATACAAACCAATGCTCTGCATAATTTTAGTATTGTCGATCATACCGCGCAACAAACAATTTCACAGTGTCATCAGGAGAGTGCCCTGTCGCCGCAAATGTCGAGGATGTACTGATTATTTATTGCGAGGTCGCAGATTATATGCGCTGCTTGGAGGTGTGTTGCTTTCTTCTGTGCTTGGGGTCGTTAGTGTGCCTTTGATGCAATATTATGAACTGACGATGTCTTTGGGCTTTTCTGTGTTGTTTTTTTAATGTGGAATCATCATAATGGTCAGAACAGGTTCCATTTGTTTGATAATTTTTAGCAATTCCAACGGAACGACGAGAATTGAATCTCAACACTTTAATTAGGTTCGTATAAAATATATGTTGATCAATACCTAAATATGTCAAACGAGAGTAATATAAACCTATAATCATTAAGACTTTAAATATTATCTTTAGTTCATAAAAATTATGCATTTGGACAAATGTAAGAAAAACGCATAGACTTATGGAGCAACATGATGTTCTATGATTCCGTATACAGAGGCTACTACGGTGATATATAAAATAATTAAAATACCTGTCATGGGTTAAAACACTTGAAATTCATTATCGATTTATTCATTATTTCAACAAATTCACAAAATCACTGAACACGAATTAAATTTAAGCAGTGTTCTTTAATTCATACTATTTCGCAATAAATTACTCACCTGTGAAACGCTTCATTATCGCTTGCTAGAAAATTCTGTTTAATTCTCGAACGTAAACTTCGCCTGATATCTGTCGCTTAGATTAATCTACGCGGTCGCTACGGCTTTATCGCTGGTTAAGTCACGTCTGCTAAATGTGAAAACAGTCATGAACTCTACGCGGCACTGGATCCGCATTTTATACGAAACGCGTTGATTTTTCAAACTTCCGAGAGATTCAATACATTACTAGTGTTTTAGAAAATTTCCCCGTCGCTTCCAGATTGTTCCAGTTGTTTTCCGATTGTTTTAGGGCGTCCCAGAATGTTATGGAATGTTCGAAAGATTTCTATCCTGTTGTCCTTGAGAGGCTCAGACGGTGCGCCTTCATCTCGTTATTTCAAATAATTCACATCCACTGATAATTTACGTTTTTTTTTATGCCATGGTTTCTTAGTAAAAAATCACAAAATCAAATAATAAAATATTTACTTACACATTCAGCATCCACGCACAAAACTCGAGGAAGCAAATATTTTTTTGATAAAGGTGTGGAATTTATGCAGTTCAGTAAATAAAATACACGTTTATCAGGCTTCCTAGTTTTCTGGTATAAATAATTCCATTGACAAGCATCGCGGATCAATTGATGTAAAAGGTATGGGCGCTCCAGATAAAGATGGAGGGCGAGAAGTTGGTGTTATTTAAACACTCGTACGAACTCAGCGAGTTATTTTCGTGACTTGGAGCTGAGCCGCGGAATACATTAGTTGTGCTTCTAGTCAAGTGAAATACATTTATTTAGCTGTTAAGGTATCTCAACGGTACAATATTTTACAATGGCAAGAAGCAATGAACAATGGGTATTCCTACAGCAGAGATACACCATATTAGACAAAACATATTGAATCAAAATACAAAACAAAACAAAATATAGCAAATGGGAGCGAGAATCACAGGAAAAGGGGGATAATAATTATATATGTATGAAATATTAATCTTTTAATTTTTTTAATAGCTCGATATGTATTTTGTATATGTATATATAACCATATATGTTTTCTTACTTACATTAAGTTAATTATTTATCAAATTTTGAAATTACATTTTGACGGTTTTTATTTTATTTTTAAATATATACTCATGTTTTGTATTGTTTATCTAACGTGTCTTCTCTTTGGCATTAAATGAATTTTTTTTAATTTTTTAAATGGATTTTTATTTCATGTTAAAACCTGCAATGAATTAATAAATCCTTTTTTCTTTTTTAAACAGTATGATGTCTTATTGTATTTTATTTTAACAAATTTAAGTTACAATGTTCAACCACACTATTTTGTAACATCTATTGTATATTCATATTATTACTTGTAAAATCCCTTTGGGCGTAAATAAATAAATATTTACAATAACTTAGGTACAAAAAGTGTAACAGAACGTTCTACCAATTAAATGTTTTCTCTGAATTTCTAATTGTCGAATGTCTAAAGATACAGTGTAATCTCCATAGCTATTGATATTGGGATATTGATGATCCAATATTTGCAACTCAAAATTTAAGAAAAAATCTATATGTAAAATATTATTTTTTTATCAAAAAGACCGTCAACAGATTGCTATTGGCCCTGATAGAAAGTCTTATATAGAATATTATAAATATGGTATCGTGGGGATATTCAAATGTTTCTTGTTGATTGATGCCAAACTAAAGAGATGAAACAAATGACAATAGCTGGAGAATTTAATTAAAATGTAATTGCGAGTAGTTTCATTATCATAATCTCATCATCATCTCATAATCATTTCATCTCAAGCATTGTTATGATTTAGGGTAAGTTTTAGCTACCTGCAGAATGTGTCGCGATTCCACATTTTTTTCTTTAGGTCTCGTAATATGCATTTTATCTTTCTTCTTCTTTATTTTTCTAGGTTTTACTTCCTTCCTTTCTTAGCTTGTTGCTCCGGACTAAGGCTCCAGAGTTTAACTCTTCGCCATCTGACAAATGTTTCCTGGAAAGTACTAGGTGGACGCGCAAGGTGGTCTTAACCAATATATGTACGTCGCTATTCTTCATAATATGTTCTATAGCTGTCTTACTCCGATTTTGGGTTGCCTTCATTTTCAGCTCTATGAACACCCCCATTGCGAACAGTAATCCCGGTATTACAATAATAAATCATGACTTTAATTACATTATTATAATGAATTATCATTTAACCTTCACGCTACCATGGTGGAAAATAACCCAAGCATATATTAATAACCAGGAAAGTAATCAACCATGCTGGTAACTCGTGTTTCTATAAGAGAAACGAGTTTATAAATATTTTAAATGAGAACAAAGAGTTTATATTAGCTTTAATGGCTTCAGAATGGTTAATGTGATATATTATTACTGAAAATATTGAGCATTTTATGAGAAAACGGGGTAATTTTAATTATATAATTCTTACTCTTCATCAAATTCCACCCAACTGGACCCCCCATTTATCTATTTAATTAGTGAGTTATTTAGATTATCAACTAGTAAGTTCTTAAACGTATTTAACCAGTGAGGAAGATATATGATTGAGTCGCTAAATGCAATTGTGGGACTGTGTTATATATTTTGACAAAAACTAGTCAGATATTTTTAATGCTATGCTGGGATAATGGATCTATATCCGGTATAGGGTCTCGCAGTCATTCTATGTTTTAAATATTTTATATACCTATATATTTGTTCTTATGTAATTTTATATACCTACATACGTACATATATAAAGTACCGTAATGTAAAAGCCTATTTTAGTTATTTAAGAATAGTTTTAAAATAAAACATAATCCAAATTTTAAAATTTTAATGTTTCAAAATAATAAGATAATTTTTTTCCCATTCAGTTCATTAACCTTAGACATGGTCCGTTTTTCCAGAATATACAAATAAATTATACATATCTAAAGAAAATATACAACTAAAAAATTTGGATGCGGGTACTCATCACATCCACAACCCCCAAAGTGCAACTAAATTCAAAATTATTTGAAAGTGAGGATGCGTGAAATTCTACGGCGCGAAACAAACCAATCGCAAGAACTCACAACTAAAGAGATATCCGCAGATTACAGATCTCTGTTATACGTCAGTAAAGAGGTGGACGTCATTCAGTGCAGTGGCGACATTTATCGAGCTTCGCAGATACCGAGATTAAGTACCATCCGGAGGAAACCATATTTTATCAGATGGCGATAATAAAGTTAAAAAATTGTTAGTTACTACATGGTGCGAAAAATTTCATATTTCATCGCAATACTAAAATTTTACTTCAAACGCGCCTTAAGAAGTATAACTACAAAAATCTGTTATGTAACATGTCTCACTATTAATATTAATAACCCAATGATATTAGTGAAATTAATGTTTGTATCTTAGACACTGATGTTTTTTATCGCACTTGACATCTAATATATCAATTATACATCGGATTAAATACAAAACTAATTACTTTGATAAAGATTGCTCGTTAGACCCGTGTAACTGCTTGACTAAGGAAAGGTTAACATCATTCCTATGTCATATCATTTAGTTTATGCCTTTGAATTGTTAGGGCGCCCACCTTTGACTCCAAAGCCCGAGGGTCAATCCCTCCACCGGCCACTCTCAGTACTATTTCAATAGCCAAGGGTTGGTTTAATATTAATTAATAATTTATGTTATTTTTAATGAGACAAATACAGAATACTGATTAAATTTAAAAACAATACATTTCTTATTTCAAATTCATCCTAATTACAAGTACTTACCTTCAGCCTGCTCTAGCAACGTGCACATATTTGACATATCGATTAGTGACCGACCGAAGGTTCGGTTGTGGTTCACGTGTTAACTGTCTGTAAAGTGTAAAAAATAAGCCAAATTTCAGTAAACAATAGATTTTTAACATGTCTAAAAAAGTTTCGGTTTCGGCCGAAACTGAGACAGATACCGGAGGTTCGGTTTCGGTTTCGGTAGAAAGTCCTGCTTCGGTCAGACACTAGTATCGATCTGGTACGTGTACTGCACAGCGATTAAACGTGCATAGTGCATGTGGTGAAAAAGCAAACAAAATAAAATTAGTAACACTTCCTGAAGACACAGAGTAGCATAAATATCGCAAATTTAAGGATGAGTGTTGCAGTTGTTATGCCTAAAGGCCTGTCGTTTGATCAGTGGTAATAGTAATAGTTAAGAAAAATACATAGATTTTCCAATTTTCCACCAATCATACAACTCGTTATCACAAAAATTTATGCTTTTTTTGATTTTATTGATTATTAATTTAGATTTTTTTTTCAACCTAACCTAACCCACCCATTACCATTAGCACTTATCAAACAACCAGCCGCAAGAGACATATCATAAATAAAGAATTAATATTTTTTGACTAGGGGTTCAGAATATTGTCAAGAAAATACTCGCGAGCCACATTATGGATATTAATCGTTCCTGAACCATTAAACATCTCCATCCCGTCGTGCGTAAAGGTAATACAATTAATATTTTTAAAGTTTAGAAATTAAAAGATATTTGAGTTGGGTTATTAATTTGCTCAACAATATTACTTTTAAACTCTTCTCTTAATATTTCCGTTACAAACACTGTTTAATTACACCAGCGACATCAGCGAATTTTTTGAACAATCAATGTAAAAAATCAATATTTGAAAGTGTTCAGTTTAATACTTACCTGTCGATAAGAGATTCTGTTAGTGTTTTTCACCCAATTTAACAATCACTTTTGATTTGTAGAGATGGTCCATTATTTCCAAATCCATCAATAAAATAATTGTAAAAAAAAATGACGTTGTATAGAAGTAACTTTTTCAATAAGTTGAAATAATGACGTGATATTATTCTGCGTTTATTTTTAAAACAGACATTACTACCTACTTTTTCATTACAAAAACGTTTACACGTAATGGATCTCGGTAAATGTCCTTTTAACTACTTCATTATATTGTCGTCAAATGTATTTTAGGGGTTTTACTCATTTCCACTTTAATAAATCCCCTATATTTCAGGTGGTACATAAAAATTCCCATCTACACCGAGCGCAGAATTCCGTCGCAACGCCCCGCCAGTAATAATGACATTACCGAGAAAGTCACTTGATTAAATTTTTAATAAATTGTTTTTAAGTTTCTCTCAGCGGAGAAATAACTGCCACAATGCCGTGGATCCGGGGCGTATTTAAACGACAGTAGGAATATATACACACCTTCGCAACCTTAAAGCATTTCTACTTTTAATTACAAAAATTATATATTCGTATTCCCAACTCCCAGTAATATAGGTGAAAATTAAAAAATATAACGTTTTTTATGCACTACTTATTCACCTACTAACTGTTTTACTGGGACAAAAATATATCTTGGAAATATTTTTTAGGTGTAAATACTTCTAATATTCCATGAAATTCATCTAGATATTACGATAAATACAGTATTTTATTTTATTTATTTATTTATCTTCATCTTGATGACATAGAGATGGAGCCGCTCATCTCATGAGAACAAAAAATAATAAAGATATACAACAAAATTACTATATAACTATAAGATTAATTAATTAATTAATTAAGTATATAAATATAAAACGTGGAAAATAAGATCAGTATATATTGTATAATACAAAAGCAATAAAGAAAGTAAAGTGAAGTAATATATATAAAAATCATATGCATGGATAGTAA